>LKNJ01002825.1:5701-60319 GCA_002120245.1 Maccullochella peelii | reverse complement strand
TGGTCATAATGTTCTTGTCCTTGAAACGTCTCTTCCTTTCAGGCAGACTCCAGCATCAATCATTGTTTCTGTTAAATGTGCTCGATGCAGTCTGCTGGCCGCCATCGTGCCTTCAAGCAAATGATTGAGCAAAAAATAGTTTGAGAGACGACAGCTAGGAAAGTGACTGAACTGAGGCTCAATTTAATACAATTTTCTCTGATCTTGTCACAAAGATATCAACTGAGAGCAGGATGATATGTCTTTAAAGTGTTTTTCACACTCTGAGGTTTAGGCCAGGTCTCTTTTATAAAGCCCACTTCACTTGACTTGGCTTTCAATTGCAATATACTTTAAATATCCAGATAATCCCAATATACCATCAATACTTAACTACGATAAACTCAAAGACACATAATGTATATTATTTATCCACGCAGTTATTTTCAAGTGCACTGATCTACATGTTGTTTTTTCCAGCAATTCACTTATATTAAAGGGATGTTTCCACTTCACAGCAAAAAATGGAAAGTTGATTGATGGATAATAACTTTGGTTGGATGAGGAAGACAGCCAGGGCAATATTTGATATTTGATGATGAATTTTAAACTCAGTGGTTTGGTGAGCAGACTTAACAGTACAAAAGGCTGACTAAATTGTTGAGCGTGGGTCAAAAGTAGTTAAATAATGAGTGATGCGCTCAGTGACAGCGGCATTTCTCTCCGACATCGACCCTTGAGTCTTCAGGCCCAACTACAACAACAAAACAGCTTTTGGCTATACACAAGCCCCTACGCTTACCAGGCTTATATAAGAATGTGTAATTCACTGTCGCTCATGGTCAACAGTAATGGCTTATTAAGGCCTGAACATTGGATTTGTAACAGACATGACTCAACTGTGATCCTATTGTGCTAGAGAGCTTTGGTGAAGAAATGAGCAAAATAAAAGAAACTTAGTGTTTGTTCCTGATTTATAGTTTGTGATATTGAATTAGAAATTCAGCAAGAGAATGAAGAATGGAGCCGGTAAAAACACAACCTATGAATCTATACACACTGCATGTTGTGTGTAGACTCAAGAATGTACACACACAGATACAGAAGAAAACAAAAAAGAAAACCTGGGGGATGAGTGGCTGTAAAACAGAGGAAAAATACAGGTGGTGTCATATAACTTTAAGAACACACACACACACACACACACACACACACACACACACACACACACACACACACACACACACACACACACACAAAACCCCATGTGAGGAAATTTATTGGGCAAATGTGCAAGTGATTATGGTTGCAGAAAAGGTTGATGTCTACCCATGTTCCTGCCCTGGCCATGTACATGCCTGTAAATGTGTGTGTGCAGAGTCTATGTTGTGTGCCTTTTAGGGCCTCAGACTATAATCTGTAATCTGTAGCTGCAAAAAATCCTGTTGCTTTGAGAGAGGAGGGGATAAAGAAAACAAACTGTAAAACTTTCTCAAGTTTTTGAGTTTGCTGCTATATTTCTAATATTGACACACAGTCCTCATTCAATCTTCAAATCCAGTCTGCTCAAAGTAAAATGAAATGGAAGTGAAAGCACAACAGTATTGCTGTACAGCCCAATACATCCTGTTCTCTGTCAGCCTGGTGGTTGAATGTTTACAATCCTTAGTATAAGGCAAGGCGCTGCAAACATACATTTGGCTCACAAAGGCATAGCCCCATGTGCACATACACACCCACCACCACCGACACACTGACACACACACAGTGCCAAGCATCTATCCTCCACAACTCTCCCCCTCTTGTGTGACTCCACTACCCTGCAAACTTTTGCTCTCCCCTGCTGCACTGAGGGGGGCCCACTTCCTGATACTCCTTCCAACAAATCTTCAAGGTTGTTATTGGCTGCTCTCAGTCTTGGGTTCCCTCGGTCCAAATGCTGCCTGCTCTCTGTCTCTCCATCTCTCCCTCTTTCTTTATTCTCCTGCCTTTCCTTGAAAATAAAAATAAACATCTTACAGCAAACTGACTCGACTTTTACAGCTGTGAAAGACAGACAGGCTCTAAGACAAAGGATTAGGAGGAGTAATGAATCTACATTCTTTTTAGCTACGATTGTTCACTTGATTGTGATCAATAGTTTCATCGCTGATCAGTCTGTTTTCCCCTCTGCTTTTGTTCCTCGCCAGCCACATGGACGAATGACTACTACACACATAACATAACATGCTGTATCAGCGTGCAGTGTCAATACTGAGTCTACATATCTGTGGTGGAACAGCGTCCTTTGAGATGGGACGGGAAACAGAGACATCCAACTCTTTGCAGGCTAACAAGGTATCGAGTGACAGAGGAAGGTTTCAGTGCTCCAGCTCAAACAGGAGGTAGTTTATGGTCAGTCCTGCTTTTTGTTTTGCACTGCTAATGCTGTTTGGCTCATCCTGCTAAACCTTCTTTCCATTCTTTCATTAGAGTCATTAAATTCTGAGAGAAATAGAGAAATGAGAGACCTCTAAGCATTTCCTGGGTCATAGCTGGGCCAATCTGACCCCACCAAGCACTGGGATTTCTCCCCACAGGTCACAAAAGCCAGAGCTGAACAAAGACACACACACACACACACACACACACACACACACACGTAAGATTTAACTGATTGGCCCTGTCACTGCTTTTGTAGAAATAGTGCCTGAGTGCCGCTCGCATATTGGCAGGGCAAACCTAAGTGAAAACACATGTTGTGTAAATGCAGAAAGCAGAAGTTGAGCGGCCTAGGCTCGCTCATAGGGACGATGTGAAACCAAAGCTGATCAGATCTTTGCATTCCAGAGTAGACGGAAACACATCCTGTTTTCCATGTTGACATGGAATAATCAAACAGTGAATTATAAAAAATAAAAACAAAAAAGTATCAAATGAGCATTATGCAACCAGCTGTGACCATGAGTATGTTTAAATAAACACAGGAAGATGAGATGTGAATGGCCTGTTTCACAATAAATACAATATCTATAATACGAAGGCATTCAGAAAATCTACCAGCCAGCTGTCTTTATTCATATGTTTTTTACGATTTCTGTGGATTTCCTGTTCTGCAGAGTGACTGCGTTGTCCAGATTCCTAACTTCTGACGGCCCCCTGACCTCTGTTGCCCTCTTTGACCTCTAACATAACATCTGGAAGGTTTTCAACTAGCCATGTTCTTCACTCAGGATACACACTCACACAGACACACACATTCCTAGACAGATATACACCACACACGCATGGAAGGCTGCAGAGCAGGACGGCAACTTGCATGACATCCATCTAATCTGAAACTGGCAAAGCTGCAGGAAAACAAGTCTGGGGTGAAAGCATGTCTGAGCTGAGGAGAATCTGTTCAAGGAGTTGACTCACTACCTGCAATCTGGTTGCTAATGCATTTTGTATGTTAACTCTTGTGTTTGGGAGTTGACAGATCTCTAAGAATGCTTTGTTTGAGTGTCTGAGAACACTTGTGTTTTTAGGCTCAAGCTAGTTATCTGTCTACTCAGGTCTACTAAGGAGGAGGAGTGTTGGTGAGGCCTTATCATCTTGTTTACACAGATAAAAAAGAAACTCACTGACTGAATACAAGATTGATTCCACTCTCATGTCTGTACACTAAATATGAAGCTACAGCCAGCAGCAGGTTAGCTTAGCTTAGCACAAAGACTGGAAAGCTAGACAGCTAGATTGGCTCTGTCCAAAAGTAAAATAAAATCTGCCTATCAGCACCTAGTTGACAGAATAATGAAATGCATTTTAGCAAAACAGGAGAACCTCACATCTTATTAGATCAATACTCCCTATAGATCCACCTGTAGATCCCCCTTAGAAGTCACATACCATGAAGTTCAAATGTTGAACCAACAAAAGCAGAATGTGCAGGAGTGCACAGACCGAACAGGAAGTAGAAAACAAACAAAGATGATGATCATGATGGTAGTAGTGTGGATGTTATTACTCTTAATCCCACGTGTCCTGCTTACCTTCTTCGCAGCCTTTGATGGTGACCTCCTGGTGGGCTTCTGCACCTGGCTGGTCAGTGTGACCGGCTGCTTGGACGCCAAGCCGTTCTCCCGCTTCTTGCTGGGGGAGGATGGGGCCGAGGACGGGGGAGGGGAGGGGGAGGCTGGAGGAGAAGAGGAGGAAGAAGGCGCTGCCCCGAGGACCGCCATCTCCTCTGTGGCTGTGAGGCGCAGGCTGCGCAGGCTTTCATTCGTCTCCTGGTCCACCACCAGCAACCTGGTCTCATTGTCCACGGCTTTGATCCTCTGTACCACCTGAGGAATGGGATGGTATGACAACTGGTTGTTTGAAAAAGCAATGAAAGAACATAGGCTTCAATGCACAATAAATTAACTCCACAGTTTGGCTGCAGAGAACCACTACAGACTGCATCTATAAAGGAACAGTCCAATCACTTCAATGAGGACATTATTTGGTTAACAAGTCTCTCTAGAAGCATCCAGTCATCTTTCCAAAGTATCTAACACATTCACACTTTTCTTAGACATGTATGTGCAGTGCCTATCAGAGTGGTGACAGAAATTTGCATACAAATAATTATGTAGAAACATCTCTCAACATACTGAGCAGAGAAGAGATCGGATCTCTAACAATTAAGATGTAGGAAAACATCATCCATCACCATTAAAAGCAGCAGGGCAGCAGAATTGTTCTGAGTGCTTCAAACACAATAATAACCAACAGTTTTTTTTTTTGTTTTTACTCTCTGCTGCCACAAGGTTACAGAGAAACCTAATATACACAGAGGTCGGTGCTGTTCCTCTGTATCTGTGAGCCTGCTGTCTCTATCTTGACCGGCCAACACACAGAGAGTGAAACAACATGCAAACAGAGGTGGAGACAGTTTGTCAGTGGTGTAATTTACAGTGGCTGATTTATATTTAAACATTTCTAGGCATCTACAGGATTTAACATGTAAACAACTTGCTGTTTTTCACAATGAGAGAAGTGAATATCTGGAACAATATGTAACCTAACAGCCTGCCTGAAGTCCTTTGTCAGTGCATAGCTTCTTTCCAAACTACCACACTGTGCCAGGATGCATGCACGCACCAGCCAGTGTGACCTGTTGATATACCACCACACAGGCAACTCCTGTAACAGAAGGTAAAGGCACAAATATGAATGCACATCTACTTGCCTGGTGGTGTGTCTCTTTCTCCACGTTAACCCCATTCACTGCCACCACACGGTCCCCGGCGCACAACCCCGACGCTTCTGCAGGGGAGCCGGGCTCCACTTTGCGGATGAATTGTCCGCTCTTCCCTTTCTCGCCATGCAAGTGAAATCCATACCCGTTCTCCGCTTTTGTCATGAGACAAAGACGTGGTTTCCGCTCGCTGGTCATTTCCTACAGTCGTTTAAAACCTCCTGCAGTGTTCAGTTCAAGTATAATAATTAAAATGCAAAGATGAAAGTTTAGGAGAGCGAGCGCAGGGCTAAACTAAACATATCAGCCCGATACGCACGCTTCCCCCATATTAGAGAAACACACAAAAGCCCAATGTAAGCAGCTCCAAATGCACTTCAAAAGAAGAAATCCAACTGTTAAAAAGACATGCAAAAAAAAATAAAAAAAATAAAAAGGCTTAAACTTTAAGAAAACGATGCGACCAGTCCCCCAGTTCTTGTGTGTTGTGTCAAGCTGAAGCGCACTGCTGGCGACTCCAAAACTGATCCGTCGCAGCGCGCACACTTCAGAGCCTCCAACAGAGCATCATTAAAGATACTGCAGACGTGTTAAACTCGAAAAGATCAGGGGACGCTCACCTCTCCCTAGACATTTATCCATAACAGCTGGTGTTAGAACATGCACGCAGTTATACTGTAGTTTGCTCAGGGTTAGCGCCTTGTGCGCAATAGCACCACCTCCCTCTAGCCCGGCTACCTGTTTGTTTCTGTGAGGAAACTGAAATATTCAGGGCCGAGACAGAGGATTCAAAATGATACAACACTGCCCCGGGGTGGCACAAAAGGGTTTGTGAACAAACTGGTGAGAGCGACACCAGAATATTCTGAAGCAAGCAAATACACAGTTCTGTACACTGGATTGTGTTGGTGCCAAGATGGACTATGAAAGAAAGAATTGTCCATAAATCTTCTCACTGTTGTTCACTGAACAATTAACAAGATTCAACAGTAGGCATTCATTTATACCTTTTTAAAACTATTAACCATGAGATGCCTGCCTGTGGGTTTCCGGACAGGATTTAGGCTAGGTTCTTGACTAAATGAAAATTCATTGGAAATATTAATTTAATCTTTAATCAGGGTTACTTAGTCCTTGTGCGGAGACTAGTGCTGAATATTTTGGATGCACTTCTTACCATCAGTTGACGATAGTATATAGAACTTGATTATTAGAATTATTGAGCCTACTGGTGTTACTGTTGTTGTCTGTGATAATTACATGAATAATGAGTTGTATATAGTTATATTGCAAACGATATCAGCCCTATTAGCCGTTAATTTAATGCAGTGTTGTAGTTCCACACTGTGACCACTGGAGGGCAGTGCACACTCAGAATCTATGCACACGCAGGTCAACAACTCAACTCCTCTAACGTTTATAGATATAAAACAGTTGTTTTATATCTATTGACACAATACCATACTGACGCTTCCGGTCAGACCTTTCAAAATAAAACCACCTAATATTGTATCTGCCGCAAGTAAATGAGGATGAACAAAACGTTCACAAAGGCAGTATTTTCTTGGAGTGCATGTGTGCTATTGGTTGATACAGATATTATTGACACCAGTACTAACCTGACTACAAAAAGCCTGCCTTAATAGATACAGTGCCTATAAATAATAATAATAATAATTTGAAACAACATTCATTCAACTTCAGTTGTTATTCCCACTAAATCATTTTGAGTTGTAGTCTCTGTGACAACTAGTGAGAGTGGTGGTTTTGTGATAATTTCTGTTTGTGTCTGACAACTTCAGTTTGGTCACTTATATTTATTTTTAATTAATTCACAGGAACTGTTTATTTCTACCTTGGCGCTGGGATGAACCACTCTAACAGCTTCATATGTTGAGAAGTAAATATGCAGTTTCGCAAAATGCAAACCCTTGTCCTTCATCCTTGATGGGCCATCAACATCAATAGGCCTACACATCCAGTTAAATCCAGTTAGACCTCACAGCTTTACTGTCATGAAAAACAAACAGACAGTCCCAGTTTATTAGCATTGTGCTACAGATCTTCATGTCCACAGCGATGGCTCCATTGGCTGAGAGCATCATTTCCTCTATCAGCTCCTCTGGGGAAAACACACAAGCAAATCAGTGTTTGTCTGCTCTGGGGTAATGGCTCGCCCACTATGGTTTTTTTACCCGTACGCCCCCTCACTGATAGATGCTCTAATCTTGATGACGGTTCCATTTAATACAGTCAATCAGGCCAGGAAGGATCATCCGTTTCATGGGGGGACTTTGGTGAATTAAATTTCAGCAGAGACAACACAATGACAGCAACACTGTTTCATGTTGTTATTGTTCCTGCTGGGAGGTTTACTTTATTTTTAGATTGGTGTTAGCATGTCCTGAAAAATGTGACAAACCCAGGTGATATTTCTTTGTCCCCAGATGAACCACCATAGTGGAGCTGCAAAGATAAGTCAATTAGAAAATTAACTGACAACAATTTGGATAACTTATAAACCGTTCAGAGTCATTTTTAAAGAAAAAACCCCCTAAATTCTCTGGTTCCAGCCTCTCACACGTGAGTATCTGCTGGTTTTCTTAGTCTTCTACGATTGTAAATGGAATATTTTTGATTTCTGGACGGTTGGTTGGACAAAATAAGACACGTGAAGACGTCACTTTGGACTCTGGGAAACTGGAAACAGACATTTTTCACTGTTTTCTGACATTTTATAAAGTAATAAATTATTCAAGAAAATGATTGGCATATTAATTGATTGGTGAAAATAATTGTTGTTTTTAAGATGTGCATCATATGAAATCTGCACTGGGACACAGTGATTAGCTGCATTCCAGCACACAAATAACTCAAAACTTTAGAAACTCAATCTAAAAGTCAAATCAGAAACTCTATGAGGTCCAGAGTAAGTCATAGAGAGAGAGACTAAGACAGATGTTGTGATGTTATTCTCTACAGATATGTTGCCCCTCCCTCCTCCCTCCATGTTGCACATTCTTTTCTTGAATTTCGCAAAAACCTTTTCCTTCCAAACGGTGTTTTCTTGCCAAGTTTCGGACCTCCTGCCAAAATTCTGACAGAAGTTTTTCAGCGCTGCAAGAAGTTTCTCAGTCACAATGGCATGCAGGCCTATGTATCAAACATATGTGTGACTGAAATACTGAAATAAACAAACACACCATGTTGTCAAGGATGTACAAGCTGCTTTGCCCTGTGTGTGTTTTTGAGATTGAAAGTGGCAGCCTGACATTCAGAGCAAGCACAAGACGTCCATGAAATAGCGTGGCACGCACACACACACAATCCTGCATATTGATGAAAAGATTAAATGTCAATTATAGCAAACATCACATTAATCATGTTTGTCGAGCCTTGATTGTGTTGAAAGAGCTCTCAATTTCCTGTTTCTCCCCATATCGGCCTCTCTGCACACAGAGAGATATAAATACTGTAGAGTGAAACATAATCATCATTCTAGATACACGTTCCCACCTCGTCTGCCATTTCATTATCACATCACTGCTACTCCTCTAATTGGTCTATGGGGAGGTGAGGGGAGTTGACGGAGAAGTTTGCGGGAGAGCTAGGGTTTATTGATTGACAGACGGGGAGCTGTGGTGAAGCCTTTTTCTGTTCTAGGTAATGGATGGGTTTGTCATTTGTCTGTCAGCATCTTACTATCACACACACACACACATGCAAGGCTTGTTTAACAGCAGCAGCTAGGTATTTGGCTCAGTTGCCCTTTGTTTATATTAAAGAAGACAGTGGCTGCCATCAGGGGAGGATCCCCGGGGGGAAAGTCCCAGTTTAGTCTTTGCCACGGCCTAACCTAAATGGCTCCATGAGTCAACAAACACACAGGACACACACAACGTCCACAACAGACAATGTTACGTGTGATTTCCAGGTTTTTTAGGCATATTACAAATGTCTGCAAAATGTAGCTGTTCCCCGGTACAGACTTAAGTTACAGTTTATTAATTTAACCAAAAGTGTAGATTTTTTCATGGACGTATCAACTTATAAAACAAAACTTGAGATGCGGAGAGATGTAGGTCTCAATTCATCCAACAATCCATGACATCTGTAGAGGTTCACTGTATGTGACAGCTCTCACACCATCGACACGTGTATATTTGGACTGATCAATGTAGTTGTTTTCAGTTTGTTGGATCTGTATTACATTAACGTCAAATTGTCAAATGTATTATTCACAAAACTGGTTTCTAAGCTTTTGAACTGTCTGCTTTATATGTGCATAATTTAGCACAAGTGGAAAAAGCACAAACACACTCTCTGCCACATGGCTTTGACCAGGTTTACTGTAATTGCTACTGACACACCGATGCACTCCCTGCTGTGCCTCTCCTACTGAGGTGTATTCAGTTTTAGAGAGTCACCAAAATATCAAATGGGCGTAGCTGCGAAAGAAACCTGTGTGAGGAAAAGGCCACATTGTCTGTGCAAAGCTCCAGCACACATCATGCTGTAATGTGGACAGATGCTATGTGAACAAATATAGAGCATGACAGTATAGTCCTAAAACCATCATCACTGGATTGCTCTAATAGTCGCAGTCCAAAGTCTCCGGTTCACTGTGACAGTATTATATCCTGCTAGTATATCAGGCTTGTAGCGCTGCATGCAATTTTCTTGCAATGGTATCTAAAAAATGACTTTGACTCTTTCAAAATCAAAAACACATATGGAAACAGAGAGAAAGGTAAACTGATACTGAAAGATGGAAAAGGCTTATTTTATACTTCATGCAAATATCTTGGGTTTGGTTAACTGGAGCAACTTCCTCTTATGCACTACTGAAATGGACAGAGGCATCCTGCCTCTACCCCTGGCAGAGGACGGAAAAGACACTGTGGGGTGGAGAAGGGCACAGCTCTCAGCTTTAATTAGCCACACAGAGAAACCCACTCCTCCGTCTCTCCCTTCTGATCCCCTCAATGCTCCTCGCTCCTCTACATTCACACATTTGCAGCTATAACACACTGCAAACTGCATGAGAAAGTGTTCTTGTCTTTCATTTGAATGTTAAAAACTATACACAGTTTCAACTTCAGGCTGGGCCGTGATTGGATTGTTGTATTGCTGCAATGCAACGCAAATAAAATAAAGGACATCATTCTAGTATTAAGCCACAAGCAGCATTGGTGGGTTGAACTTCACATGGCAAAGCTGTGCACCATGTGTGATATTTTAATAAGTAGTTATACTGACTTCACTTATGGTTTCAGTCTTCATTCTAAAAAAATTTGCAAATTCTAAAATCATATAACATTTATGTCTATAATCCACTATATTTCAGTATCCTCTATACCTTTAGAGTAATAGTAGTAGTACCGTGTCTTAGTGAATTTGTCTGTTGTGATGCACATGAGGATTTCAAGGCAGAAGTGTGGGTTTAAGCTTTGTTACAACAAACTGCATCATTGATTTTCCACTTTTTTTTTTCATTTTTAGCAACTTATTTTGTAAAAAAAATCAAAATCAAACAAAAACAAGCATATATTCTACAGCCCTGGTAATGGCTCTGTAATGCTAACGTTGGCATGCTAACATGCTCACAAGGACAATGCCAACATGCTGATGTTAAGCAGGTATAATGTTTACCATGTTCACCATCTTAGTTTAGCGTGTTAGCATGCCAACATTAGCTAATTAGCACTAAACACAAAGTCCATCTGAGGCTGATGGGAATGCTATTAGTTTTGCAGGAATTTGGTCATAAACCAAAGTACTGGACAAACTGAAATGGCCAAACAATGATGTTTTCAACAACGAACACCTTTTATTGTTAATGTTCATAACCACTGTAAAGATGTTGTAAATGAAGATATTTAGTACTAAATGTATATGTTTAGCACCAATAACAATGATTCACTGTAGTTTGCACACACACACACACACACACACACACACACACACACACACACATGTTTTGTTCTATTATTTGCCCTTGATCAGTTAATTAAAAATAGATTCCTGGAAGGACCTGAAGCCTCTGCACTGACCTTACAGCCATGTACTGCTGCCATTTCGAATGTTAAAGTCCTTCACAATAATTAACCTTGCTTCAGCTTTTGTCTACTCATTATACACATTTCTCCGAGTGTCAGGGTGTGTGAGGAGGAGGGGTGGGTATCGCCACAGGGTGGGGGAGGAGAAATAGTATTAAGTGTTTATCACAAAGATTAGCAATGTTTTACTAAACATTAGTAAATGTTTAATGAAAATTACGTGTTGCACCTTTATTGATGTATATGATTTTAGCAAAACATGTACAAATAATTACATTAACAGGTTTTTATTTAGATTCTTTTCTTATCAAGTGATGAAGACAACAGGTTTGTTCATTTTCATAAATGCCTGAAGGATCTGTAAGGCTTCAGCATCACCTCAATTTCCACTTTTGAATTCAAATGGTCCCTTAAGAGTTTGAGGTCCTTAGGGGACTTTGAGAACCCAACATGAGCCTTTGCACCACTGTAAACCTGGAACATACTGTATTACATGTCATCAAACACCTGACACTCACAAGACTCACTGTACTCAGCACCGGATTTGAGAAGAAAAGTTAAACATTAAATGTTGCAGCTTTGTGTGGATTTCAGACTATTTATTAGACTTTACAGTAAGTAAAAGTCTGTCCACAACTTCCTTTTTGGTTCCAGTTGACTCAGACACCAGTCGGCCCCTGTGATATCAGCCCTGGCTCACTTATGGCTAACCCATACTTCCACAGGAATGCCTATTCTGTTCATGACGAGTGCTGTAAGAATTGGGGACGTATGTGAAATCGAGCTTTGGTAATACAGCCCTCAATTTGCAGTGTAATTTCATTGTTTAAGTCAGGTACCAATAAAACAACCACTCTTACTGGTACCTAAAAATAGGTAGAGTGGAAGAAAACAAGACTATGGAGAACAAGGGAGTGACAACTGGGCATTTTAGAGGAAAGGAGAAGTATTTTTGTTATAGGGTACCTACGGGGTACAATACTGGGAAACAAAACTGAAATCTGGGAAAAATTGTACTGACAGCACTGATATTCTGCAGCACCTATAAAGCAATTATGGTATAACGTATTTCACAGTTAACAAAATACCACACATACAATATGAAAATTGGATGGAGGGGTTATTTTAAACATTTCAAATATATAGATTGCTAGCCCACTGCAAGACAGTTTAGCCAACCAGGCTTGGATCGATACAGCGTAGGTGCTGTTCCTTATAGTAATGAATGAAGTACAATAAAAACTAACGTTTTTGCCCTTTGCTCATGGACGTTTTATATTAGATAAGATCAGATCAGAAAACGGTTTATTTCTGAAACAGTGATTTGTACATTTAACGGTGTCGGAGGCTGAATATCAGAGTTGTTAACACCATTTCCCCCAAACTTCAGTTTGGTTTCCCAGAAGCCTGCTGCACCCAGTATTTACAAAAATACTTATAGCTTTTTTTCTTATTTTGTAAAGTGAGTGTTTACAAAATACAGATGTACACTCTTTTGAATACAGAAATACAACTTTTACATTTCACTTGCCGCTTTTCATATGTAAGCGACTTATAGCATCACTTGCACCTCCACCAAAACACATGCTTAAATTCCTTCCTTCGTTGTCACTACATAGACTGACATATAGTTTCTAATTTAGTGAGGCAAAATGCCCACCCTCCTCCTCCTCTCAATGACTTCACAGTGTCAACAAACACATCTTGTGTGTCCATAAAGCCAGGTGTGGTAAGTTTCCTGGTGTCTGATTTATGTCTTCTCTGCAGCACTAGAACATTGATGATAGGCTGTGTCCCACGCTCAGTACTAGCTTCCACTTAAAATGCATCAGACTGATTTCCTGGAAGTGATACAGAGCCCAGAGCATGAACATGGCACGGCATGAACATGAACACCTTATAAAAGCTGCCCTAAAATATTAAATCATGAATTTGATATATCTAAAGTAAAGCAACTTCATGAGGTATATATTTTTCAAACTGATATCCTTGTGCTGCCTTTATTTTAAATCCCTGTTTGACTGCTAGGTTTGTTAATTTACTGCTTACGCTTACTCTTTAAAGATAATTTATGTGCTAGTTTCACAGTAGAGAGAAAGATAAAATAAAAGATAATAAAACTCTTATCTCCTAAAAAAACAAAACACCACATTTGCACAATAGATACTTTAACTAACAGAACTTTCAACACTGTCTTTTTCATGAGAATAAACCTCATTAACACTGCATCATACGACACAAATTATACATTTAACAATTTCTTTTTAATCTTACAGTGTTTCATGATAGTTATGACAGGGATGATACAATGAGTGTGTGTTTGTGTGCGCTGACTCATCATACTTTCAGCAAGGCAAGAAAAAAGTTTGCAGCGCAAAACTGCACATAGGGAAGAGTATAATGGATGCCAGATGTGGTTTGTGGTTGTGGATTAATTTTGCTTCACAAAGTTAATTATGGAGTAAAATTACCTGCATCACCAAAAATGGGGAAGAACTTTTATAAGTGTGGTTTACACAAGAAGAGGATGTTACTTGCTAACCCTGATGTGGTGGCAGATATGTCTTTGATTCTCGGTACTGAAGACACTGGCTTGTTGAGTATATGTTGTGAAAACTGCAAAAACAGGTCTGGACAATGCAGTGTGTCAGACTGTCATTGGCCTGCATACAGGCTGCAATATAGTCAATGTGTTGGCAGGTTGCACTGAAAAATGGGCAAACAAAACAACACAGTGTATCTGGCTTCAGGTCTTCATCTGAAAAAGGGTTTTTATCTGTATCCATCCTCAGTCAATACCTACAAGGTCAATACACTGCACTGCATGTTCTTCGGTGCTAAAATGGGAGAATTGTATCTGCCAGCATCTGTTATTCAAAGTCTTTGCATCCATTTAAAGCAAACTATCAAGCTGTATATTGTATTGCCTTTAGCAGACTGTTCATATGGGATCCCCGTTCAGGACTGTCTCATGCACCGCGTGGGAGACAATTTCCTCACATAAACAAATAGCCCCACAGTGGGAGCTATATCTTCCGGCTTTTCTATGGGGCCCCCAGTCCCAGAAGGTCCCATAAAAAAGCTCAGGGAAGTGGCTGTGCGCTGCTCTGTAACGGAGGTGGGGCGGTTAACCAGACATGCAATTGCCAAACCAACCAGTTGTTCGTCTTTCTTCCTCGTTTGAAAACACTTCTAAAATATACTGATATAGCATACATCTCTTTACATCACCTTTATGTTTTTGACTGTGGAATGGGCTCATTGTTGTCCCTCGTGGCCATTTTGGGAAAACACCCACAACAACTGCCGATCTCACCATCTGTCTGTCCAACAGATGCTGTGCAAACCACTGTTTGAATAAGTCAGGGGTTGGGGAAGAGCACTAGGGTCTTGCCAACAGTGCCAAATGTAACATGACCACCACACATGAGAAGCAACCTTCTCTTCCAACTCCCCTGAGTTGTGGTTGGACAACTAATGAGGATGTCAGTGAGAATTTTAAACAGATACTTAAAATAGGGCAGGATGTTTTCCGGTGGCTTTAAAATGATTACTTCCCAGAAATAAATCACTTGCTGTCACAAGAAAACAGGATTTCTCACCAGAACTGAAGTCTGACTTCACATAACTGTGGATGATTGAACAGAAAATGGTGAATCTTTCTGCATGGGTGGTGCAGGAGCAAAACTCTGGCAACATTTAGCATGTTAGCATGCTATGTTTGCATTAATCTAAAAGGTAAATGGTCATTAGTTTTAGAGGTCTCCTGTCATTAACTCAGTGCTGGACAAGTGGAGATTTGGATCACCAAAGTCAGGCTATCCTCAAGGGACCATGAATGTCCGTAAAAATTTTATACCAAACCATCCAGTTGTATTTCCAAACGGTAACTGGCAGACATTACCATCCCCACCCCTACATACCTTTCTGAATTGTTCAAATCACATATTATCAAAACTAAATCGAAATAAAAGAATAAAAAAATGTGGCAGGTTGATTAACCAGCTTTCCTGCATTTTTCTCTTTGCTTCAGAGTTTTACTAATTTTCCAAGGACAGTTGGTGTTGTGTGCTCCTTTACCTTCTTCTACAATACAAATCGACAAGCCAACAAGGTTACCAAAAACTCGCCTAGTGACACCTTCCACTGTCTCCATCGGTCACGTGACACTTGCCTTGCAGGCCGTAGCGGCCTGTCGAGAGTCTCCCCCAGAGGCACGCTGCTAATGTGACTAGACATAATAAATAAGTGGAGTTACTCACTCTTTTGGGATTATGTGAGATGAAATATGCCCAATGTGTTGTCTCTAGACTGCTTCAGACCTTCTAAAACCAAAGTCAAAAACTGCCCAGAGCATTAGCAGGCATGTACAGTACATGGGACTTATTGCAGATTTGTGCTGCAGTGTAATTGTTTATTCTTTTAATATTACAAGTTAATGGGAGGCATAAATCAGTGCACAGAGATAAAAACACCTCTGAGGTTTGTTGGTTAATTAGACCAAGTCACAATGGGAGCCAAAAAAGAAAATATAGAACAAGTGGGTGTAAGTGTGTTTATGTGTGTTTGTGTAGTACATCCATTAGTTCATTCAGTAACAAAACATTAATCTTTTCCTTAAACAAATGTTAGCCTTTCATGGCTGATTTTTCTCAGAATGACCTGAGAATCAAAAAACAGTTCTAGTGTAACATACTCTTTTGTCTGTTTGATAATAATACTGGTTCTTTTGCTTGACATTGAGGTTGATGGAACAAAGTCCGCATGACCGTAAACACCAAGGTAACCAGAAGCTGCAGAAGGCACAGAATGTGTTTCTACCCCCACGTCCAGCCAAAACAACAGGTTGTCAGTAAACAGACATGGAATAAGGGCTAAGAAAGAAAGTACAGAGGAGAAAGTACAGTTTAAGGAGCATCGGAAAAGAGAGAAAATAGCAGTCAAAAAGGAAAATGTTCAGGGGGAGAAGATGGTGGATGTTACTAAAGACACATGTGGTTCAGAGATGATAATAAGTTTAATTTCATAGGTTATATTATAAGCTTCAGTGCGTTGCACTGAATTAATGCTGCATTACACCCTGTCAATGATATATAGTTTGATATATCACAACTCCATGTAAAGATAACAACGATGGAGTCTGTGCTCTTACCAACTTATACTAACTGCACCCCATTCACGGCCCAAAGGTCACAATAATCTAAGCTATACTTTGAAGAATAGGACTGGTAGATACATGGCACATTATTTATGGCACTACCAACAGATAATGTTCTATTTGCAACTATCTATATATATATGAAGAATTTCATCTCATACCCTACAATATCAACTTAGGGTGGCTGATAAGGTATATCGGTATGATATGTATTTATTTGAAGCAGTTAAAGAATTGTGGGTTTTTTTTCTTTTTCTATCTTAATACTTGTATTCCATACGTACATTGAAAGAGTTACTGGTTGCTGTAATCCTTCCTCCTCTCCCTACTTGTTGAAAGAGTGATCCCTTTCTATTGTGCACTGCAAAGGGAGAGAACATACGCGGTCCTTGTTCCCTGCAAACATGTATTGGCCTAAACTAATGGCCAAACCAAGTGGGTATCTTCGCCCTGGCAGTTGTGTGTAGCTTTAGTGCCGGTGCTGTGTCCTTGCAACAAACCTACTTGCTACTACCGGGATGAAATCCTCTGTTGCACTTTTGCACAGCATGAGGACTGTGGATTTTGTCCCCCATCTTTTACAGTGTAGTATCATTAGCAAAGGGTCACTTCACAACCAGTATGGAGATGGATAGAAATGACGGTGACCAATAATAATTTTATGTGCTTACGGAATTGTATTAAGACTTAAAATCTGTCCTTAAAATAATTTGCACTCCACAATGTGTTTTGATATGGTTGCTTTTATTAAAGTAACAGTAAAAGGGCTGCTAGATCATTAATCTGGGAAAAACAACAACAAACAATACCCCACCACCTTTAACATCAGATTAAAAGTCAGCTCACAGGGAAACTTTGAACTGCCTCCCTTCATTTTGCTGACATCGGTTTTTCAGGTTTTAATGTAATTGTTTTATTTTTGTGGCAAGCCATTGTTCTAAAGTCGCATCACATAATACATCCAAATCCGTGAGAAAAAACAAAGATGCTTCTTCTTCTTGTTCCCTCTGCTTTTGCAATAAATGTACTTAAACTTCATTTACAAAAATCCCGCCCAAAAATTACACTAAATTGGTTTATGTTGAGTGACATTAACATTCAAGCGTAAAGCTGCCACTGTTCTCTTTCTACTGGATATAACAATAAAGTGCTTCAACCTGAAACATAAACCTGCCATAACAGTGATAGATCACAGCAACAATAAACATCAACTGTCTGTTAATGGGATAGATGCACACATAAAAGCTTTGTTTCACGCAGGCACATGTCAGCAGCCCTACATTGTACTGTGTAGGATTAATGCAGGGTGAACATGCAACATAGACTTGATCGTTTATTAATATTCACAATGGCTTCTTTAACACAACAAGTGAATTAGCATTTTTGTGAGGATGTCATGGAACTCAAGACTCCATATTCAAAATGACCTATTATTTTAAAATTCACAGTGTTTCTAACACAAATAAATTCCCTTATCTCCTGTAAGGTATCCATGTTTCCACAGGTCCGTCTTACTGGGCAGCTTTTCGAAGAAGCTCAAACTCACCATGAACATTGTTAACATGGTCTTGCTTGGCTCACGTTCAAGTCACTATGGAGATGCCACAGTGTTGTCCAGCAACTTCCAAATATTGTTGGCATCAAATGTCAAAGCTCATAGTCCAGCAGCTAAATGGCGAGTCAGGATGTGATAAGGTATGTTTCTGAGGGCAGGAACAAGACGTGCTCATTTATTTCACCATGGCGTCCACTCCAGCAGATGATGTTTTAGAAATGGGAGAGAGAAGAGATAAATCCACTAGAGGACAATACATGGCTGTGCTATTTCAAGGCATTTTTCACAGCTTTGTAACATAGAAGTCAAAATGTCACAAAAAGCCTATCAAAACTTAACAAGCCAAAAGAAATGTTATAGCAGTACAAATTAAATATTGTTTTCAAATTAAGTAAAGAACAAAGGATGAGTTTCAAATAATAGCTGATATGAATAGAAGCAGGATGTCATTGAGCACAAGGTGAAATTACCTGTTCTATAATGGCTCACATGGTAAATTCAGCATGACGTACATTTCCACAGCGCTTACTCCGTCACTCTATTACTCTGAGTTTCTCTTCTCAGCGGAACAGTTCCACTTTTTAGGGAAATACACTTATTTGCTTTCTAGCGGAGAGTTAGATGAGAAGATTGATATGTCAGCCCATTAAAGTCACAGTGAAACGGAAGTTAGAGCGTCTTTAGTTTCAGTAACGATCAAGTGCGGTTTTATATGATGGACGGGCTTAACTAGTCACTCCAAATAACATTAACCGCCTCTGAGTTCAAGATGAGTAATCGAATATCTTTTTATGACTTACAGAAAAAGAAAAGAAAGGGATTTTGACATAAAATGCTCAAAAAATATTTTTTGACACATATTTAGCATGTAATAAGAGATAAATTAATAATCAACACAGGGACACAGGATTAGAATTTGGAGAATATAATTTTCATTGCATTGTCTCTTTAAATATAAGGCTGTTAGCCTTATATTATAAGCAGCCGGTTAGCTTAGTTTAGCATAAAGACTGGAAACAGGGGGAAAACAGCTAGCCTGGCTCTGTCCAAAGGTAACAAAATTCTCCTACCAGCACCTCTAGCTTACTAATTAACACGTTATACCTTATTTATTTAATCCGTACAGAAACCGAAGTGTAATAACAACAAATCGCTGTTATATGGGGGATTATGAGCCAGACAAGGCAAGTGGCCTTACACTTTGGCTTTTGTACAGAATAAACAAACAAGAGAGATATAACATGTTAATCCGTGAGTTTAAGAGGTGCTGATAGGTGGATTTAGTTACCTTTAGACAGAACCAGGCTAGCTGTTTCCCCCTGTTTCCAGTCTTTATGCTAAACTAAGCTAAGCTTTATGCTAATATGCTAATTTGCTAATTCTCCGTCAGATTTTCCAAAAATGTAGAACTATTGCTTTAACAGAAATACTGTCACTCATTGATTAATTCCAGTCACTTGGTGTGAAGCTAGCTTGTACTGTCAACTCAACATTTCCTGCACAGATGTCGCTGTGGACTGTATATTATACTGAATTTATCAAGATAACAGGTAAACATAGAGGAAGTGTTGAATCTGTATTAATATCAAAAAGCATCATCAGCAAATAAAACAAAAGCAGATCACAAAACAAGGTTTCGTACCAAAATATTATCAAATATAAAACAGAAATTAGAAGTTTGGTTTTCTCTGCAGTTAGAGTAAATACAGCTATTTGAGAATATACAGCATTTTAAAGTCTCATCACTGTATTTTGTATTCTTCTTACGATCTATGAGCTAATGCTTTGTACAATGCAACCAATCTAGTTACAGTACAAAGACATAAAGATGAACGCTGTATGTGATTTCTCTTCTACTTTGCTCCTCTGTTCCTCTCCACAAATGTCCCAGTCAGAGAGGGAGGATCAGCAATAAAGACAGGAAATACCAATCAATTAAAGGTCCAGGAGTAAATCGTCCAAGTCCATGCGGTAGTGCACTAGTGCATTGTGGGTCAGCTTGAACACTCATAACTCTGACTGACCATTCACCACTGTTTTTGAAGTTAAAGGTGCACTGTCAAGGTCCCCAATAACCTCCATCTGGACAGACTGGTGAAACAATACCACAGACACAGAGATTAGGGATACAATAAAGACAGAATAAGAAACAGTATCACTGATGAGCTTAACAACAGAAAACATTCCTGAAAATGTTATTGTTGAGGGCTAGGACGTATGGTCCTAAAGTATAAATATAACTATGAAACATGTTACTAAGCATGACTTTCAATAATAAAATTACAATTATACTTTTATTTAAAGCAGAATAATAATGTCTCCCTCTGTTTCCATCCTTCTTTTTAAGTTAAAAATACTGCCTTCTGGCTTCGGGACCGGCTTGGGCCAGAAAATGGGACTAAATAACTTGTGTCGGGCTCAAGTCAAAATTATAGAACTGTTTACAGAAATATAAATAATTCAATGCATCAGAAGCTGACATTTGAAACGGGCTGACTATACCTGCTCTAAAAATGTGGTAATAAAGAAGAATGTATGTCTTTATTCAGAAATGACATGGATCACATGAATACTGTTTGTGCAATACCTGAATGCTCTGCATTTTTCCATTCTCTGTGTGATTTTCGGGTGAGAAAATAGGATTGTGGTTTTTCTTGGGCACCTTCTTTCTACCTCCCATGTGGTTTGTAGTGCCAACACCATTTGGTTTGTGGACACAGAGCACCTTCTGGAAGCTCTGCTTGAAGTTGTCAGAGAGGAAGCCGTAGAGGACGGGGTTAGCGCAGGAGTTGACATAGGTGAGGATGACCAGGAAGAAGTAGACTGCAGCGGTGGTTTTGTTCTCAGGGATGATATGAATCAGGTTGACAATGTTGGTAGTGAAGAAGGGCAGCCAACAAAGTACAAACACCAACACGATGATCACCACCATCCGTGTCACCTTACGCTCCGACTTACGGCGCTTAGTCAGGCCTGCACGGACACCTGCTGACCTCACCTGAAAGTGAGATGGTTGGTTTAAAAGGTTTTATGAGATTATGAAAGAAGAACCTCATAGGAAAACTACAAAATGGAGTTGGACACCAATAAAAGCCAGTTTTATATATCCCATTACCTTGATGACAATGAGCAGGTAGCAGAGGCAGATGACAACCAGAGGACCAAAGAAGCCCAGGATGGCTGTGTAGAGGATGAAGACAATGGACCACAATTCGCGCGGCTCAGGCCAGGTTATGTTGCAGGTGTTGAGCTCCTCCTGTACATGTGAGTAGATTGTGACCGGCAGCACAATCAGAAAGGACACAACCCACAGTATGCCATTGAAAACCTTGGCCAGCTGTGGCTTCCGCCATTTGGCACTGCGAATCGGATGAACCACGGCCATGTAGCGGTCAATGCTCATCATCGTCAGGCAAAAGGTGGAGGCGAACTGGCTCATGGCGTCAGCAGTCATGCACACCTTGCAGAAGAAATCCCCATACGGCCAGTAGGAAAGCACACTATTAGTGCCTAAGAAGGGAATCCCCAAGATGTAGAGTTCATCCGCCAAGGCTAAATTGAGAATATACATGTTGGTTACTGTCTTCATCTTGGCGTAGCGAACCACCACGTAGATGACCAGCGTGTTACCCAGAAGACCCACAATGAAGACAATGGTGTAGACGACTGCGGTGATCACATCGAAGGGCATTGGCGCGGCCACGTCTGAGATATTGCTGGAGGTGGTGAAGTCGGGGTAGGGCTGGGCTAAAGACATGCTGACATTCTCGGATATCGGCGTCCAATTGTAGCCATCCATGTTGGAGGGAGTGCTGGTGTCCGTTTGGATTACAGTAGGAAATAGCTCATGAGAGAAAAGACACAAATTTACAATTATTTTATGGGATACTTAACATGTTACCCATGCTAAAAAAAGATTTGTGTTACATTTACCTTTTGCACCTTACAAACTCACAACAACACATTGGTGTTCTCTGGGCAATATGCCCATATTTACCGAGAGAGAAGAGAAACTTTCCACTGAATTGTCTGGGCAAGTGGCCAGCACGCCATTTCTCTTAATGGGAAATTGCACTTTAGAAGAACACAACATCAGTTAAGCAGGTTCCAAGTATTGTCACTGCTGGATTAGATGTCCATATGACAGAAACAAAAACTTGTGGCAAGAAGCCCACAGCCTTGAAGAGCTAGCATGCTGAATATCCTTGA
The DNA here is from genome assembly GCA_002120245.1 of Maccullochella peelii. Classification (NCBI taxonomy): domain Eukaryota; kingdom Metazoa; phylum Chordata; class Actinopteri; order Centrarchiformes; family Percichthyidae; genus Maccullochella; species Maccullochella peelii. The sequence goes on along the minus strand of LKNJ01002825.1, from coordinate 38,156 downwards.
TGTTAACATTAACACTGTTGAAGTGGGCCAAACATAGTTAGCAAAAGTTACTGATTTTATAAAATAGTTCACTAGTTTTGTTAAATCCCTCCAGTGTAGAAATGCGTAATTTTTTATTTTATAATTCTGGGGTGTAACGATATTCTGTCGCACTCTATTTCACCATACAGAAATGTGACGATATGCATTTTGAGCTGAACATTGAATCACAATAGGTTAATGAAGGCTCAACAGGAGGTGAACTACACAAAGACTTGAAGGATGACTTTACTGATTGACAGTACGGATGTTTGCTGTGATTTTGCCCTAGTGCGTTCATGCAGTTCAGATAACGACAAATTAAAGTTAAAGCTGAAAAAATGTTTAACTCCTTTGCCTAAAATGCCTCTGGATCTGCATCCTTTCTCTGCCGTTCACAACTTTCCATTGTTTTTGCTGCATTCAAATAATTTGTCACTTTGCCTTGTGCTATAATGCAACTGAGCAGGAAGCATTCACTACATTTGCTTTGTGTTTCATGGCCAGCTAAAAGTGTAAAGTATCTTAATGAGGACATCTAAGAGGTCATCTAAACATTTTTGGTTTTATGTAGACTGTAAAACAAATACACTAAAACCAAACTGTCAATCCTGTTATCATGTTTTGAATCCCTAATAGACATACATGTATTATGAAATGCATTCATAGCCTAAAATGAAAGCAAGCACCCTAATAATTAATTTGAGAACGGCCAGTATATATGTCCTCACCTGGTGCCTTGTGGGTGACCTAAAATAATAATAGTTTTATAACTGCCAGTTGTCAGAAGTTACAACCCGAGGCTGTGAAAATGTGTTGCACAAATAAATGGTGTCACGTGAAGATTCACTGAACCGCGCTCCAAAACACTGGGGTGACGCGCAGCCCGCAGCATGTTGTTGAGAAAACAAACACTTGAAGCCCCTGTCCCTTTTAGGCTACATGGGGCTTTGACATTTTTGTCCACCTCCAAAACTATTATAGCTATAGCCCACAGTCATGAGAGCCATTTGGAGCGTTCACATGCCTGGCTCATTAAATCTTTCATAAGTTTCATAAATAAAACTTTAAGGCTCTCAACAAACCCACATAGAGGATAAATGTTTCAGGTCCTCTGTTGGGAAATACATGACTAAAATAAGGTTTGATCAAAAACATTTTCCACAGCCACATCTTTCTGAAAAACAGCAACAGTTTAAATTTAATTTCACTTCATGAACACATTGTTTTCTTGTAAACGCCGGGGCATTCGTGGATGGGATTCAACTTACCTGTGCGTGCGCCCCTTATCCTCTCCACTATCCGGTGGCGTGGTGTGTGTCTCCCGCAGTATTCATAAGGTTTTGGAACCGTGCACTTTCGTTGAGGTCAAAATCAACTCTCTCGCTCTTTCCCCTCACACTTGACTTTTCATCTTGAGGCATTTTCTTGATGTCAGTACGCTCAGATTTCCACAGTCAGAGGCGCAAAACCCAACATTGTCTTTGATTTTCCAGGATTTTCTGAATGAAATCCCGCGCATGGGGAAATGCGTTCCCAAGCTGATGAGGACTCACTCACAGGGTCATGTAGGCTAGTGCATCGACGCACTGCGGGTATTTATGTGCAAAATGTCACCCCGCCTTTGGATGTGAAAGTCCCACCCATGGATGTTTGTAATCACCTCACAGCCAAGACCAGTTCTTGGTGTACACGCTTACGTTGTACTCCTCTTTTTCTTTTCTTTTCCTGTGCTGCGAGGCTTTTATAGCCAGCCTTCCAGTCAATCACAAAGTGATACTAACTTTTTTCCTACTGTGTGAGACAGAGAGAGGAATGGGGCAATGCCCAGATCCCACCTGGGGAATAAATCACCTTGATGGTGGCCTTGGGCACCTGAGACGGAGTGAGAGAAATTAGGCTGAAATGGAAAAACGGTTCTGGGAGGATGAGATTGCGTGTTGAGGGAGGGATCTGATGGTAATGGTCTGGGAAAGCTGCCTACTTTTAAGCCATTAACTTTATGTTGTTGTCATCCAGGTCAGTGCAGGGTTAACAACAGGCGTCCGCAAATACAGACACACTCACACACACAAAAGAAATGCCACACTCATATCTGGTTTTGGCCAGTCTAAGGAACATGTACAGGAGTGCTGGTGTGTGTGTGCGCAATCCATGCACCAACATGTGTGTGTGTCTGTGTGTGCATGTAGGCCTATTCCTGCATTTTCCATCAGTCTAAACCATCAAAGAGGGTTAGGAAAGAACAGTGGGAAGTTGATGTTTGACCGGTCCTAACAGACCAAATGGGAAGATTCATGAGACTTGTGTGTATATAAGTAAACACCGTCACACAGTTGTGTATAAAGGCTTGTCCTGTGGTGTGTAGTGGCACTCAGGATGCCAGGATAATGATATGGCTCATTTACACTGTGGTTTCTCCAGTGTGGACAAGGCCAGCTATCATTTTCAAGGTTACAACGGCTATGACAACAAAAACTCTCTTAACCATGCACAAAGTGGTGGAATTTCAAGTACACCTAGCTATGAGGGATGCAGTCTAATACAACAGCCCTGCAATAAATCCTGTTTTTAGTCTACTCTCATTGATATAAATGGGGTGGACACAATATTAGAAACACCTTATGTCAGTATTATATTACTCAGAATCTCAGTATTAAACTGTATTAGATGTACCAAAGAGCGCATAAAGATATTTGATAATAACCTGCCACAGTGTAGTCAAGATGCAAACATTTTCTTCAAGTTCCCTTTTTAAAATGCCATACAGCAGCTTGTGCTATTTTTTTCCAATGTTTTTGTGTCCCTAAGTTGTCCCTAAATGTCTTGTCTTGCTTATTTCATATTCTGTCAGTGTGCTTTATTCTTATTAAATTTGTTGCAGTGATCTAATTGCGTCGCATAAATTAGTTTCACTTAAACTAATCTCAAAGAATAAACTGCTCCACCATGTTCACCACATGCTGGGTGCGCATGACGTGAAACACCAAATATTGCTATGAATCTTTCTATTTATGTATAATATTTACAGTTAAATCTCAGGGGAATTCTGACTGACTGAGCAGTGCATTGCGTCCTTATAAACTACTGTGCTGTTTTGTGTACTACTGCTCTACCTGTGAGAAAAGTGATCACCAATACATATACTGTAGTTGTACATGAAGAATACATACAGTAGTGTATGCACAGTTTCAAATCACTTGGTACTTGGTTCATACTTTTATTGTAAAATTTGGAAAAGAAACGTTCTACTTTGCATTTATTTGACATTGATTTTGTTCACTTCAGTCCTGTGTCTGCCAGTTGTTAAAATATTTCTAAGAGAATCAGACAGCTGTTGGACTCTACAGGATTACATTGAAAATAAGAGATTCATTGTTTTTTCTCTAACCAGTCCTGTTCTTTCTCCTAGCTCTCTGTCTTCCTCTCTTGCTCAGATGAGTCACTCTGGCTTCGAGCAGTTTGCATGCACCTCCTGCCGTTCTATATCAAGCGTCCTCTCTGTGGGCATGTGCACTGAGATCATATCAGAGTGGTGTCGGTCACCGACTTCGTCTGGCCGTTGTCAAAAAGCTGGCAGGGATCGATTGGAGAACTCTCTCAAGTTAACAGGAGGGTCATTTATGCATGTGGTGTTTGTGACCCACGAGAGCTCTCAACCAAGCTGAATCAATACTCCACATCTGATCATCAAGAGGAGACAGAAAGATGTGTGTGTTTGTGTGTGGAGGGGAGGGTTAATTGCAGGAGAAAGAAAGAAAGAAGAAATAAATAAATGAGATGATGTCCAAAGTGGCGACTCTGTGGCTGACGCTGTGTGTTGAGATTAAATAATCTTAAGAGAATTATTATTGACAGAATATGCAAGCAATCAATCGGTCTCTGCGCCTGTATGTGCTCCCTTTACAGTCGCCTGTGCACATCACTTCTGCCTCTTTTATGCTCCTTAGCCACAATCTACAGCATTTGAGATGAGCTGGCTGTTTGGAAAACCTTGTTCACACACAGCACTCATGGGCGTGTCAGCTTCTAAAGCCTTTATCAGTTTGAATATGGTATGTTTATGTAATATCCTTGAATGCAGTTTTAATTAAATTATATAATGTAGGAACTAGGCTGTCTGTTGTGGTAGGGAAGCAGCTGTCTTAATGAAGCCAACAAACAAGGCTACTTATTTGTTTAATGTTGTTTACTTTCTGCTTCAATTGTCAATTAAAATGAGTCAAGAAATGATAAAGTGACATCAGGAAAGTCGTGTAGATTCTCTTTTGTTAAAATTGTGCCTGAGGGAGTTAATGTAGCTGTTTGTCTGCACACAGACTCCAGATGGAGCTGTTGACTGCGGTGGACTTGACATGCAGAGAGGCAGCATCTCTGTGCTGCTAGTGCCATTAGCATGCTACAAGCTAAACGAGATAACACTTCATTTTGGATTTTTTTCCCCCTGCAAAGAGCCAGTATGTGTTTGTTTGAAGGATTATTTTTTGGATGTATCAGTTTTGTCCACAGTTACAAGACAATGTTACGTACCAGGATCAGAGTTTGAGCAGCTACTTCTTGCTGTTCGGCTTTTCAACCAGTACACGACCGTGTACAAGTGTCAAGTGCTCGGCCGCTAACTGTCGAAACGCCAGAGTGGATGGGCGAAGGCAACAGTAACTGCAATGTTTGCATGTTTAAAAGGGTAGTAAAAGAGTTATTACCATTTTCTCTTTTTCTTTACCATTCTACATCATCTGCAGTATCAAGCTGTTCTGTCAGGGGTGGGAGGGTTATCAATAACACTAAAAAAGGATGCAGTTGCAGATTTTAGCAGGTTTAGTGGAATTAAAGAGGAGCTATTTTACGGTTCCCAGTAAAATAGCATTTTAAATTAGTATCTGAATGGAGGAATATAAAGGGTTAATACTTTGGAGGACCAATTTGATTTAAAATCTGGTAAATTTTAATAACTTTGTCTCTGACACAATGCTTCATGGCTCAATGTGTATTGGTTTCTGAAGGCTATAATATATTTTTCTCTGGTGTGATTCCACAGTTATTCCTATCACCCTGCAGACTGTCGCTACGAGTTACCAGTTACTATTTGTGGTCATTGATACAAGGTGGCGATTAAGTGCTAACTGAATCATGGATACTCCTTTTGTGGCTCCTTTTGTATTGTCAGGTTAGCCAACATGAACTATGACTGAGCCCCCATGGGGAAGACTGTGTTACTGTAGTGTGATTTGATTGCTGATGATTTGACAGGATTTTTCAGCTCTTTAAAACAAGTTCAAAAACATTTCTGGGGCTGTTGAAAGAGAAAGAAGTCCTTAAGCTCAAATGTGCAAAAAACTACAATAGACCAATGTGGGTATTTTTTGTGTGTTTATCACAATTTAATTTTCACAAAATCTGCATACCTATACATGCTAAAACATACAACTAAAAAGAACTAAACCCAATTTAGTCCAAGCTACAATGAGTTTGAGCAAAACAGATAAAGTCTCTGTTATTGCACCCATCCAGTTCACATGATACTGGTCATACAGTTTCAACATCGCATCTGGGATCTATTAGAGGCTCTGGGAGGGTTTCATGGTTCATTCATGGTTGTGCTTTAGGGGAAAATACATTCCTCAGCTCTATATGAATTGCTGATGCAAAAAAGCTGTAAGCTTATGACCTTGGTGTATTGTTTTGCACACAAGGGGCTGTAAAAAACTAAAAGCTGAATTCCACAGTTTGAAGGGATTTGAGTTCACATTAATGTTTTTTTTTTCATTATGCTAATAAATTGTAGTACTTAATATTCCTGCTTAATAAGCCCATTTGTACTTTCCCCTGAGGGGCAAATCAGAGGAGTTAATTAGGACGGACCGAAAGGCTATATTTTATTACCAAATTAAACCGATTTGACAATCATAATAATAACTTGTCAGGACACTACTTTTTAAAGTAGTTCCTGGGTGGATGAGGGAAGGATTTTCCAAAAAAAGATATTATTAAGCATTTATGCAACATTTGGCTTTTATAGAAGCGACAGTGTCAGCCTGTATTTAACCCCCCTGTCTGCAGAAAGAGTGGAAGGAGCTCAAAATAACCACTCCAGAAGTCAGGTTGTGTGTACGCAAGAGAAAGATGTTGAATAAACTGCTGGTTTAGACAGAAAATATAGTACTTAAATCCTTGTCCCCAAAGGTGAGTAAACATCTTACAGAGCTGGAGAAAAATGTACTGACTGTCCTCAAATCCACTGTCAGAAGAAGTCATGGCCCTAAAGGTTTGTCTGATTAAGACCTGGGATACCAGGTGGGTGTAATTTACTAGCTGGTAGGATGGAAAACCAGCAGAAATAGCTATTGAGAGTTGGAACTGACCACTTGCTAAACCCCCAAACAGAGATTGTTTGATGAAATAAAAGTTTTCCCCAAGCAACACTTTATACAGCATAGTTAGAGTGAGTTGAGATTTAAAATGCTTTATTTGAAATGATTTGTTCTTAAATGAGATGACTACCATTTGGACCTCTGTGTTATGTCACAACTAATCGGTGACATGATCTGAACAGCCATCGTGAAAAATGACTGAAGCTGTTAGCTTGAATGAAAGAACATTTTATATTTAAAAAACAACAGGGTCACGTTATAAATCTTAATAAAAAAGTACAGCAACATGTTGACATAAACTGCTTCTTGTGTTATTGTCTGAGCAGAAGCACAGGGGGACAGAAGTGACAGCCATGAAGCAGTAATAGATCTGAACATAGCCCACTGACAATTTGAAAGGAATATGTCACGCAGGAGATTGCATGCATGAAACACATGCCACACACACACACACACACACACACACACACACACACACACACACACACACACACACACATTATTAGCATTATTAGATCCCCCAGCTGGGCCATGTTCTTTGTACGTGGATAACTGGGTTAGCTTGATTTGATTGCTGATGGTTTGACATGCGCCTGGATTTCTCAGTTCTTCGAAGCTGGCTTGAAATTTATGTGAGGCTGCTGTCAGAGCAGAAAATCTGCAAAAGTGCAAACTTATTCACACATGACCAAGCCTTTAACAGTTAACCCCATCCACGAACTAGTTTTCATGTATACTGTATAGTATAGTACAGTATATGAATGCTTTTCTCTGAAAGAGTTGTTATAATTATGGTTTTAAAAGAAAACTTGAAGTGTCGTATTAAGAATTATTTTTTCTTTAATAATGATGGCAAATAAATGTGGAAAAACAGCTTTTGCACGCGTCTCCTCCATTACAGTGTAGGTGGAGTGTTTCGACAGCTTTTTGCTCTCATTGTACTGTGATGTGCCGGGTTCAGCGGGGGTGCATCAAAAGTTCAAATTTGTTGACCTGTGGGGACCTTTGTGGTACCGCAACCAATTGCATTTGACCACTGCTTGAACTGAAAGGTTGACGAAAAACTACTGAGCGTTACTCGCGTTTCTGAATTTCCAGAACTGTACAATAACAAAGTGACCTCATATCGAGACCAGACAAAAATATATATTTGCTTGGCGAAATGTCTGCATGCAGATGCAGCTGCCAGGTTTGTTACAAAAACACTGTTTGAGTCTCTGAAACGTAGCGATCTACTACCGGCAACATCAGCAATGTAGCTAAGGTGATGCTGTTCCAGAGTGGTAAATATAGAGTGGTCCCTTGTTTATCCGCTGTAATGTGAATACGCCTTAAGGCAGGTCACTATTTGGACAGTAAACTATTATAATTAGTCTTAACATGCACAGTGTACAATCAAGTCAAGTCAATATTAATTATATGGCCCAATATCACAAATCACTAATTTGCATCAGGGGGCTTTACAATCTGCACAACATACGACACCCTCTATCCGTAGAGCCTCGATTTGAATATGAAAAACTCCAGTGCAAACACACACACATATGCACATGTTTTTCAAATATATGGTATATTGATTTGTCCCCCTGACACTCTTGAAGTAGTGCCAACTCATTTGTGGTGATTCATTGTCATGATGTCCTCCTCTGATTGCTGCACAGTTGATTCAAAGGCCACTAATCAGAGGGGAAGTTTAATAGAAGATAATGATCACAAAAAAGGAAACAGAGTAGGTGTGAGTCCGAGTGAGTCATGCACTGTTGCACTTACAAATATGGTTATCTTTTGTGCTCACCTCAGTGGATCACAGCATGCTGCTAGTTAAGGATGTTGAAAGACTGCTCACATTTCAGGGCCAGGTATGTCAATAAGCTGTGGTCTTTCTGTGTGAGTGTGTGATATTACAGAAGGATTGCCCACATACACATGCTGTATATATACATGTAATTACATGCAGTATATATGTAATTTACAGTATACATGCAGTAGTTACAGCATCATTGAAAATATGTTGAGAAAAACCAAAGCTCCTGTTTACAGGCTGGTTTCCGGTTGCATCCTCATTAAATTATAATTTGACAAACTGTAACTTTTGACTTAAATCCTGAAGAAAAGGATCAATCAAGGATGTCAAAAGGTGAGGAAAGACTTTACCACCACACTCCACATCCAGTGCATATGAAAACTAATGCTCACTTCCAGCTACTTCTACAATATCTCAGACACAACCAACTTTAACAAAGTTAGATCTGTAATTATGATACATTTTGACATGGTGCTCTGGTGTTTAAAAATCTACACTGATTAGCCTGATGGGTTGCCATAACTGAAGGTCAAATTTTGCTCAAACTTTAAAAGACCATAATTACCACACCACAAGCCCAATTTTGCTGTTACCGCTGCAGGGGTGATGCATCTTTTCAGTCAGTGATTGTCCCAATGGGCATCCGCGTTATTTTTGGAGGATGAGGATGAAATTCTCGCCTTTTTTTTGGGTAACAGAAACCTGAGGTGACTTTTAAAATGAGTCAGAGGCTATTTGGTAATAAGGAGGATTAAGTTAGCTGATAACTTATGTTGAGTCATTTATTAAGGTTTCTTCCTTGCATAAAATCAGCCATGTAAATTCATTATAATTAGAAAACTGGTATAAATGAACTGAGGAAAGTTTGTTAATCTTTATTTTATTGGTAATGTCCTTGAAATAGCTGGAAATAGCCTGGATCCTAGCTGTCCTTGGTTTTAGCTCAGTGAGCACACTGCATTACTGACCTAAAAATGTTATAAGATATAAGGTATCGAAAAACTTTTGACAGGCAGAATATTTGTCCCAGTGGCAGTAACAGAACACATTGTAAAACAATTTAGTAAATGAGGTACAAGTTAGAGGTAAAACATTATTTAGAGATTTTTTAAATACATTTAACAAATTGTTACTTGAAGTCGCCCTACTTAGCAATAATATAACACACGCTATAATGTAGTCGTAAGCAGACATAAAAGTGTTTAATAATGCATTCGTCAGCAACTATAATTCCTCATGTAGGCACCAATAAGTGAAGCCTGGTGTATAAACAAATAATGAATGACAATATAGACAATACACAGTAATGCTAAATAGAGGGACTTAAACTAAAGTGTTACTAAGAAAAGTTCTGGCACGACTGCTTTACATTAATTACCATTATTTATTTAGATTAAACTGCACTTAATGACAGAACCAAAAGTTTAATTTCTCTATTGATACTGCTTACTGCCAGTGTTCCCACTGGTTTTGCATTAGTCTCTCTTCAGATAACAGAGTGAGAGGAAGTTGGAGGAATGACATACAACACCTCTTTCCATAGACACCACTTCCCATTGTTAGTCGTGGAGATCCTTTCCAAACTGTATATTAGCTAAGATTTCAGAACATCAGCTGATGGTTACAGCGCTTTTGAATAGTGAATACAATAGTGAATTGAAGTCACAGGACACCATGCAAAATATAGTGGTTGATATATACAATAACAAACTAAAAAAACAAACACAATACAAAATTTCACTTTTCCAACTGTCCTGTAGCTGCAACCCAGTTTGACATGGCCATATATCTATGGACTACAAAGTTTAGTTTTATGTTGAATTGTTCAATTGAAGCTGGATCAGACAATGTGAAGTACACCAGTTTAATGAATTTTGTCCCTTGTGTAATCCAAATCAAAGTGACCCTGCTGTCTGCAGTTTGCTGCTGTGTCTGACACATATAGACTATTATGTAGACGTAAACGTGGTCTGTCTTTCTGACAGACTGACATGAGAAGAAAAGCAAAATTTCCACGCTTCAGTTGCTCAATTGGACCCGAGATCACTCACACAGATTGGTGTGCCAGGTAGCACAATAGCTGTAGGATTACAAATGAGATTTGGGCGACGTCCTTTTAAGTTTCTAATTGGTTTAAAAAGAAAAGAATGAACTGACGTCATACTTTCTAGCTTTCCACCCCCGCCCACCACATCGCTAAGGAAGAAAAGAAGCTGAATAAGAAAAAAGAAAGATAACACCTTGCAACAAATCCAACTCCATGCTGCAGCTGCCTGTTGATTAAAGGATTTTCTTTTTCACTTTTCCCACACGTTCTTCCAAAGTCTGGAAATATCTCGCTGTCTCTCTCCTCCCTCTCTGTGTCTACCTCATCAATCTCTCTGTCCTTGTTTTTCTCTCTCTTTCACTGGTGTTTCTCTCTCTCTTGTTCTTTCCCTTCCCACCCCATCTCATCTTTCATTGGCTGGGCTGCTCTGTTTGCCTGTCAGTGTTTATTTCCTGCATTCAGTTTACATTTATCTGTTGTCAATGCCCCACACTAGGAAATTAATTTATCACAGAAAGCCTTGGACAGTGTTTTTCATGCCACTAGGATTAAAGGAATAGTTTGACATTTTTGGAAATGCTCTTATTTGCTTTCTTGTTGAGCTTTAAATGAGAAGATTGATACCAATCTAATGGCTGTACAATAAACACAAAGCGACTGCCAGCAGCTGGTTAGCTTAGCTTAGTTTAGCATAACGACTGGAAACAGGGCAGTAACGTCCTGATATATTTACCGTACAGATAGGGAAAGTGGTACCAGTCTTCACATCTAACTCTCTGCAAGAAATCGAATAAGCATATTCCCTAAAATGTCAAACTATTCCTCTATTCAACGAGCTGCAGCACCCACAAATGAAGAGATGACAAGCATGAATGTGAAAACACACATTGATGCACATACAGTAGTTTGACTTTCAGCCAGTGTAATAAACTAAAGTAAGAGCTCAGTATTATTACCTGCAGTGTTTGATCACTCTTTGTGTATCAGGATCCAAAGTTCTTTCAGGCTATTTTTTTATTTTTATGACAGTGATACTACAGTTTTAATCATTAACTAACTCTTACTTCTTTTTCCATTCTATACTGGGCACCCAGCATTTCACTATTATAATCATTCATCTTTGAGAGCACTTGATGAAAAGCATTTGCAGAATATATATATATATATATATATATATTTATTGTGTCTAAAACAACAATTAATCTCTGTAAAGAAAAGGCTCCAAGTTTACAGAATGACTCTGGGCACACAGTATAAAACCATATTAGTTTTGGTTACTAACACAGAACACAAGGCGTATAGAGTAGATAGTGTCCAGGGTGTAAACAATGAAGTTGAGGATCGTCATGAAGGTGACCAGCACCAGTTTATCCCAGGCACAGTGGCGGCCACAGTTACTGGGTCTCTTACCGCTGCGGAAAACATACAGTGGCCAGATCACCATAGCTGTCATATACATCACTGCTGCCAAAATGTTGTAGACGATCACTAGCTTGTCAAAGGAGAATGGCAAAAAAGAGGTCAGCTGTGCAAGGGTGTTCAGGATTATGAGGATGGCAAAGATGAAGCACAGGGAGTACACTGCCACGCACCACTGCAGTCCTGGGGAGCCGGAGTACTGACTTTTCTCCAGAGATGTGAAGATAAGACAGGCGAGGAACGTCTCCACCATCTTCATTATGCCAGGCAACGTGGAGAGGAACCCGCTGTTCTGCCCACTTGGACGAAGGCGGGTTAAGGCCACTTCGCTTGCATACATTCCAAAACAGGCCCAGGACACAATGGAGGCACCGATCTGGCGGGGGCAGGTGTTGCAGGTGAAAAAGATGGGGTAGATGATGGAGGCGGCAAGGCACATGAGGCTCGCCAGCATAGCAAAGGCAGCGGTGAAGTCATCCCAGGCGAAAGGCATTTTGGTATTGACAGTGGTGAACTCCAGGATGAGAATGAGAAAGGTGAAGGTGAAGCAGAAGCACCAGGTAAACATGCACCACACCCAGTAGGGAGATGAGATCTGTCCCACCGTTGCCACCAGGCTAAAAGACATACAAGTGAGGATGGTCGCCATTGTTCGCATGATGCCCACAGGCTGAGTGAGTGACCGCAAATCCACAGGGATCATGGTTGTACAGGATGAGTCTGTTTGACCTAAAAAAAAAAATGTTGTTTTGTTTCCAAAGTCAGTTGGTTCTCAGTGCATCCCTCAGTACAGCAAAGATCCTGTTGAATATATCCATGTAGGCAAGAGCCCGAGCAGGTGTGTTCTTTGAAACCAAAACTCAAAGTGTGGTGGTGTATATTACAGTTTATGGCCCCTGTTTCATTCCACAGATTGGATACTGGTTGGGTGTTGTCATGTTCACCTTGCGACGCACACACTGGACTCTGGTCCTCAGCACAAGCCCTGTTCAGAAGCTAATCTCTCGCACAGTGATGGTGTGTAGGTCACATTATCCTGTCCTTGAGTTCACTTGATTATTGTTCCTGGATAGCACAAAAGTGTGCTAAAAAGTTGAATGCTGAGCATTCTTTAATCCTTAATTAGAGCCTCTTTTTGAAATCTGCCTCCACACAAAAAACTACAGTATGATGTTTTAGTGTATTTACTTTAGTGTTGTGATCATATTTTAGAGTTAAAAGAAACTCTTTAAAAAAATCACCTACAGTATATGACAACACAAGCACTTATTCTAAAATGGATGTGGGATTTTATTCTACTGTCTCTTCCTCTCTCAGTTTTTTCTTCCCTTCCTCCTCTGGTTCTTTTTCTCACTCCATCTCTTGTTATTTGTGTTTACAAGATCATCATAATATCCACGCCTCCATTTTGACATTGTAGAGAGTGGTAATGCCTGGACAGGTCAAAGGTTATGTAACTCCCAATATTTCTCATGGTTGTTACTGATATCATTAAGATAAGCAAACCAGGCTTTAATGCTGACCAGTTACTCACTTGCTTTTGTTATATTGTTAGATGAAGGCTAAACATACAAATATGTGAATCACCTCTATTGTCTATTTTTTCCTTTCATCATTAAATGTGGCAACAAAAAGGTGTGAATATATTTTGTGACAGTAAGAGGTTTGTTTACATGTTAAACAAGCCAATTTTACTTGCTAAGGACTAACAATTGTTTTCATTTTAGAGTAATCTACAGATTAATTTTTGGATTAATCAGTTAATTGTGTAATCTATATGAAAAGTCCAAAAAGTGCCCATCACAACTTCCCAGAGTCCCAGAGTGTTTTGTTTGACCTAAAGATACTCAATATAAAGTGATAAATAAAAACTTACATTTTTAAATTTTTTTTTTTTTTTTTACTGTTTTTGCTTGAAAAATAGCTGAAACAATTAACTGATTATAAAAAATAGTTTCTGATTATTTTTTGGTTGAGTGATTTGTCTTTTAATACTCTATCCCTAAGTTTTTAACATGTGAGTTTGCAGTGGCTATTGACAGGAAATATAGATGGCAGGGAAAGTTTCTCTCTCTTTCATAAAAAATTGGAGTGGAGATTGAAACCTATAGCTGCTGTGTGTTTCAGGGTATGCACACTTTGACACACCTTTGCAAACAACCTTTGAGAAGGACAGGGTGCGTCCCACTGTACCTATTTAACCATTACACAGATTATTGATTTATGATTAATTCAGTCAGTCATGGTTGTTATTTGTTTCTGAGGTGCTGAAGCCACCAAATAATAATGACATCCATGGTGATGTAAGCATGCTCAACAACCCCACACTTTTATCACATTTTATTCATATTTCACATGCCGAGGTCAACAAGAATACACACTAAATAAGTTTGCAACTGAGACTGACACGGTCATATAAATGCTGTATCAAAATAAGAGAATTAATAAGGATCAGATGAAAATGATGGAGGAAGAAAAAGGGAAAGAGAAGAGCCACTATTGTTTGATGTCCTCAGAGAATGATGAAGCACATCATGACAGATAAAAGTTACTTTCACTCAGATCAAATACACAACAAACCAGAGTGTGTTGGGGTCATCAGGAAAACAACGGTGAAATAAAATATGTTTACAAGGGATGCTTTACAGGACATACCATTCTACTACTCATGCTCAATCTTTGAGTTCAAGACCTCAAAGATTGCCAACAGCTGAAATATGAGGCATATAGGTTGCAAACCTATGTTCTGCTGATGAAGAAGACCAGCCTAAAAGAATAAACTGTATCCATAATGTAAGCAGCAAGGTTGAAACAGGTCATGAAAGAGATAACCGCCAAATTATTCCAAGTACACAACAGCACTTGCGAACAGTAGCTCGGCCTGGGATTGTTCTGGAAGCTGTACAGCGGCCAGATGACCACAGCTGTCATGTACATCAACACTGCCAACACGTTGCAGGCCGTCAGGACTTTGTCAAATGGTGCGGGGAAGAGAGACAGAAGGCGGCAGATGGTAAAAATGATGACAATGAGGGCAAAAATGAAGCAAATGGAATAGACAGCAACACACCACTGGAGACCTGGAAACTTAGAGTACCGGTTGTAGTCCAAGCAGGTGAAGATGATGCAGGCCACAAAGGCCTCCAGAACCTTGAGGAGGCCTGGGACTGAGGACAGGAATCCACTAATCTCACCAGGTTTAGCCCGGGTCAGCCCAACCTCAACGGCGTACAGGATGAAGGCCAGACAGGAAGTAACAGTGGCACCAATCTGTTTGCCGCAGTTAGAGCAAGTGAAGAAGACGGGATAGATGATGGATGCTGCCAGCACCTGTATGAGAGAAAGGTCAAAAGTAAGTGTGAAATGATTCCTTATTTAAGATACTCTCAGTAGCCAGTTTATTTTACTTTTTTCTTTAGCAGCAGTAAATAGTAAACATGCATATTTTCAATGGCCTAATGTCAATATGGGACTGTTTAAGCTTATTAGTTTAAGATGCTGTTGTTGTCAAAAACAGCTTTTGTTGTTATTTTTTCATCAAACTGAAGGGATGCTAAATCCAGCATGAACCTAATGAAACCTCTTGCAATTTCAAGAATATAGACATATAATCAGTGTTATACATCATTACATTTTGTAGTGATATGGATTTGGCTGTCTTGGGTACCCCTCTGTTTAAATTTAGATTATGGATTGGGACTAAAATGATATTGTGTAATGTGGTCTCTCAAAAAGTCTTACTGTTTATCAAAGCTCACATGCTGTATTAGTTTAAAATATGTGCTCATTTATTTTGGTACCTCTTCAGTTTATTTTCCTCTGCAAAATATAGACTTAAAGCTTAATAAAGACAAATAACAGAGTAAAAATGGCACCCACCATCAGAGTAGCCAACATGGCAAAAGCGGTAGTGAAGTCATCCCAGGAGATGGGCAACTTAGCGTTGACACTGGTGAATTCCAGGAAGAGTATGAGGAAGGTGACACAGAAGCAGAAGCACCATGTGAACATGCACCACGTCCAGAAGGAGTTAGTACTGTGGCCCACTGACGCCACCAGGCTGAAGGAGATACAGGTGAAGATCACCTCCAGTATCCGCACAATGCCCACGGGCACCGTCAGTGCCCTCAAGTCCAGTGTAACCATGGTGATTGTAATCCTGCAGTCAGTTTACTGTGGCTCTGGATAAATATTTAATTAGATAATCTCTCACCTCTTCACCAGCTTGTCTCCTCTATCCTTGTTGATTTTATATTTTGTGTTGTATTTTTTTGAATATCTCGTTAGTCCTAGCCCCTCATGCTATTAGTGCTGTCTGAATGTCTATCACGGACACAGAAAGTGAAGTGAATGTGGAACCTCTGACCGCCCCCTTGTTGCCGCACCTACTAGACGTTCTTCCTCAACTGGCGTGACAGAGGTATATGGGGTGATTGCGTTAGGGGGCGGCTGTCTGTTGTTTACTTCAACTTGCTTATCAGTTGTGCGCAGGAGGCTTGGCCAATAAAACGATCCTGATATTTTACAGCAGTACATAACTGCAGGAGCTGCACCTTATGACACAGGGCTCAGGCCTCTCACTTCACTCTATTTCTCATCCATTATGTTTGTTAACTTTGTGGCACACCCGCCTAATCAATAGTTCAAATCTGTAAATGTGTTAGAGGAGGCTTAAGAAGAACTGGGCCTCAGTACTACAGGTAGGTGTGAGATACTGCAAAGGAAACAAGAGCCAAGATTTAGGGTATAAGTTTTGGGTTTTAAGACATGGACTAATCTACTAAAGGTGATACATGACTGTTCCAAATTAAAAACCAGTCTACTGCCAACTGCTTACATACACACACACACACACACACACACACATAGAAGCACCTTTAACATCTTCATCTGAAAGTCATCCAAAAATGTCCTCTTGTCAAACTTTGAGTAAGCTATTTAACTTTTAAATGTGAAATAAGTCCATTAAAGGAGTTCCAAAATCAGGCTCTCATCTCAGACAGAATAACTGGCTTGTGTTGTGTTCGTTCACAATGGAGACATGTCGATTAAACATCCTACATGATCTGTTTAACTGCTGACAAACATATTAACAGTGTTCTCAACAAAAGCTGGAGGAAAGAAAAAACTTGACTTTTAAACTGTATTTTGATACATTTTTGGGTGCTTGTATGAATGTGTGCCAGTTGTGAGTGGAGTGTGGCTGTTTAATGCTTTCTCCATTTCAGAAAATATAAAGGATTTGGGAGTGGATGTAATATTTTTATATGAAGATCATCTCAGTGTGGACTGAATATCTTTAGATATACCAACGAGGTAGCCCATCCACCCATCCTACAAACACTGAGGACCCATCCAAAGGCAAAACTACCTTCAAAACTACTTCTGAGATGTTAACATCCTGTGTCAGTACAATACTGACTGTTTCTATATATCATCTTGTACAGTACAAAACACAGGCTGCTTTTGTGACTAAATGACTTTGAACAAACACAGCTTTTAACAGCTAGCATTTAGTTGTTCATGCTTGCTAAAATTAGAACAATAGCAAACACTATATTTAAGATTATTTCTTATCATACTGATAATAGAGGCTTTTTAGGCATGGCACTGCAACCACAATGGGAAAGATAAGTTGCTTCCATTGTCATTATTAAGAGATTGCTGCATTCCTTGAACTTACAGTACTGTACACATACAGTCGCACTGAATAGCATGCACAGGCATGAAACTGAGACCTGAACATGGCCCATGAACCTGAGGCTGATGGGAATGTCATTAGTTTTGCAGGTATTTAGTCATAAGCTTATGACTTGACCTGATGACGATGCTAGATGAAAAGTCAGGGGAATGACCAAAGTAATTCCAATTCATCAAGGGGGACATGAATGTAGGTAGAAAATTTCATGGCAGTCCACAGCCAGCCACAAATGTGAACAACATTGTGGCGCTAAAGGAAAGGTCAGGGAATAGGATTCACCCCGTAAGAACCATGAATTTTTGTACAAAATTTCATCTTTAGACATCTGACAGTTGTTGAGATATTTTAGTCTGGGCCAAAGTGGTGGAATGACAGGCAGACAGACTGATATTGATCCCGAGAGCTATGCTGCTAGCATGGCTAAAATAACTGGGAACTGCCAGAATATACATTCAGCCTACACAGAATAAGGGAATGGCTACCCACCAGTACAAATAACCACCAATAAGCCATTGCTTTTACATGGTTAGTGTCAATAACACTACACAAATTGGAGCAAAGTGTCAGCTTGTGACATTATAGCATCTAACACTCAACTTTTACCGACTGTGGCCAGATGAACATTTCTGGTAACCTCAAAACTTTTTTCCCAGCTCATCTTTAGAAGTCATATTCAAGGATGGATCTATGTATATACAGGAACTGTCACTGGTCATATAAGGTCACAATATTCCCACAACGAACACGCTGTCTCCAAATCATTGGGGAAGGCTCAATTCTGAACTTCTGTCCCAGCTGAAATTTACAGTTCAGTCATAATTCAAAACAAAGCTATAGAAGCACAGTCATGGGTCAAACAATAAGGTCAAAATGTTCCCACAATGAAAAAGGCTTACTGGAATCATTTAGGATTTTGAGAAGCACCCTTTAACACATTTTTGTTTAT
Source organism: Maccullochella peelii (assembly GCA_002120245.1). NCBI lineage: Eukaryota > Metazoa > Chordata > Actinopteri > Centrarchiformes > Percichthyidae > Maccullochella > Maccullochella peelii. The sequence continues at coordinate 19,850 of LKNJ01002825.1, read as the reverse complement.
CATTTACTGAATGTTAGCTTGCCAGTCTAATGCATTGCATAGGCTACACTCAACCCAAAACTTGATGCTTTTCCGTCGGGCTTGAGTCAGGGAACGTAACTCTCCAATCTACATCGACATGGTCACCAGAGGGCAGCAGAGCAGTAATGGGTAATTCTTAAAGTGCGTTGGTGTTGGAGCACGGCTATGCAGCAATCTAAACACACTTCCAAAAAAGCTTGAAGACAGCAGTTGGCCTTTGATACCACAAGTTCACATGACCTTAAAACAGTAACACAGCCACTTACTTGCAGCATATTGAGTTACACTGCTCTGTTGTTTTTGAGGAAGCAAAACAGGATGAGAAGCTATGCAGGAAACAGCATCAAACGGACTTTTGCTCAGAAAGTCTTTGAAATGGTTTCTCTCTCTCTCTCTCTCTCTCTCTCTCTCTCTCTCTCTCGCACACACACAAACTGAAACACTCACATGCATATTATGTTACCTCTCGTCCAAGTTTTACTGTGTTCTTGTTGGATCCTGTACTACTCTCTTAAGAGTGTTTACAAAAAGGGTTTGTCTACCCACATCATGACACAACTGAACTGAAATACAATAATACTGTTAAATATGCAGTGGACTTTCCCCAAGCTGCCGAACCCAAAACCTGGCAGCAGTCTGTGTATGGCACTATTTTCTCTGCCCTCTTGCTCTTCCTGTGGATCACAGTATAAAACCTCAGCTGTGTGGAGGTTGACGTTAAATGATGCTGATGTTGTTGCTCTGTTGACAGATATGAATCTGAAAAGGCTAAGCAAATATCCAGCCTCGTAAGCCACATTTGTGAAATCATAGTCCACATCATTTAAACTGCCTGCTGTTGCTGTTGAAGACATTTTGTAACCATTTACCGTGATAGATTCTACAGATTTCTCAATAGAAAAAAAATGCTGACACTGTGGATGACGTTATTTTACATTAATGCCATCCAGTTTGTTTGCAGAACTGAGGTCAACATGATGTGATTTGTATATTAACAAGAAAAGATTTTCAAACTAACAAAAACTGGACTGGAAAAAGACTGGATTTTGATTGAAGGTCCTGCTATTCAGCCCTCCCCCTGCCTCTGTACCTCCTTTGTCCCTTCTTTGTAGTCACTCGCAACTTATCTTACACTCAGAACACCATTAAGTTAACACTCATATCGAAGGTAGACTGTGGAAAGAAACTGGAATGAAAGATTGAAGACACAAAGAAACAAATAACAAGGTGGAGAGAGGCAGAGCGTCCATCAGGGTGGGTGGAGGACAGAAGAGGAGAGGAGGCGATGATGCTTTTAAAAGATTATTTGTCTGGTTTCCAAAAGAAATCTCACTGAAAAGATAGAGAGGAGAGAGCTAAGAAAAACCACATAAAACAACAGTCACTGGGGGGCAGTAGAGGCCGGGGTGAAAGTACCATTTGTGTGTGTGAAAGTAGCAGCAGGTCTTGGCACGCTGAAACTTCATGCACACCTTCTTTCGGTCTGTCTGAGTGAGAATGACAAAGATTTCCAGGAGTGTTGTGTTTTCTACTTTGTTAATTTCTTTAATGAATTGATGTTGCAAGAACAACAGAATTTGTGTGAAATTTAAGCAGTCACCAAGACTTGAAATAAAGTAGGAAAACATCTGCCTCTAATGCTTTAATAACCATGCAAGTACCTAAGGCATTCACAAAAAAATGTGCCTGTAAATGATCCAGAAAAAAATAAAAGACCTGTCAGCATGTCTGAAATCTTGGATGCAGGTGTGTTCTGGTATTCTCCCTGCTGAAGTGTCCCTAAACTGACCCTACTTTCTGTTCTCCCTGTGTAGAGGTGAAGGAAAACTAGTGTCAAACATTATAATGTTGCAGTTATGCTGACCTCTAGAGGCCATATAAGAAGAAAAAAGAATTATTTTCTCTGGATTTGAAGGCAGCACAGCACCTTCCCAAGTCTGCCTGGAATTATCTGCATGGCTGTGCATTCCAGATGTGATGCGTAATGTTATTGTGATAGTCCTGTGACCGCTCAGTATTCTCAGCCCCATCCTGACAGTCATCAGGGCTTCATGTGTCAAAGTCATGTGTTTAGAGGTGGACCATTACTGCACACTTTGTGTGTGGAAGAGAATGTCATAATAAGCATGTACAGACACTGACAAGTATTTTGTATTGTGAAAGAGTTTGGTACATGCCAGTGAGCAATGAGAGGCAGGATCATATCCAAGAAGTGCTAACTGACAAATAATGAGCTCCAGAGAAATCCTGCTCAGGTAGAACCATTCACATATACTGTGGTTATCCTCTGATTATTAAAGTGTTATTTGTCTAAATGTTTGATTTTTTTCCCATGTCTATACTGTAAACTTCTTTTATTCCACTGCTCCTGCTTGAGGCAGTTTTTCTTTACATGATTTATACAGTTCTGCAACACCATGAATGTACTAAGTGAAGTGATAAGCTATACGAATGGAAAGCCACATTTTCTAGAACGTGAAATTTAGGTTGTGTACTTTTACTGTGTTGTAATTTGCAGAACAAGCACTAGAACTTGTGCAGTGAAACACCAACTTCCCATTGACACAAAAAAAAAAAATCATTTGGTCACCTTAAAGGCCCATGTACCTATTGTACACCCACACAGGTGATGTCACTTATTTTGGTTGATCAGACCTCTTTTCGGATTTGTGAGAGGAGTACAGACTGTTTTGACACAAAGACAAACAACCTAGATATCTGAGAATTAATACTGGACTTAATTTGGAAGGTGGCTGGAAACACATTTTGCTCCGTCTGCAACCGTAACAACTTCAGCCCAAAATACATGAGAGCTGTGTGTTTGTCAGCTTTTTCTGGAGTTCTTCTGCAATATTCACCAGTCCATTACAGCAGCCTGATATGCCACCTGAAAGAAGCTGTGTTGGGGTTAAGCTCATTTTAGTTTAGCCCAATTTCATCGCAAGTGGGTCGGACAAGTAAAACTATTGCATAACACCTCCAAACTGTTTCCTTTATTTTATGTGAAGCGAATACATTCTGAAAATGTCAAAATTAATGGTTAATTAACCAACCATGCACAAAAAAAAAAAAAAAAATTATGATGGACAGCCTGAGATGTCTTAAGAAAAATAAGTGCAATCTCAACATGTCTCAGTTTTTCCACATTCAATAATCTATTGTCATTGCATGTGCATTACAATTCACAAATCACAGTGGATCTACAAAAGGCACAAAACATTTTCTTGGAAAACCCGACACTTTGTGTCCACTTTTCTCCTTTTTGACAAAGACATTTTCCACTGGCGGCTCCTGCCTGAACAGTAGCCTTTGCTTGACAGTGTTGTGCCACGTAGAGTGTATGCAAGTGTGATCTATAATAGCATATGCAGCATCGGGCCTGCTACTCACACACATCTCGCTGCTGCTCAGGCAGCGAGGCGGGGACAGGAGGCTGCCGCTCAGGCAGCGAGGCGGGGACAGGACATGGTCTCGGTTTTGGTGGTGGTCAGAACGCCGGCTCCAGGTCTGGAACGGACCACCCCAGCCACCTGGCGAAGCGCCGCTCCACGTCGGTGAGCGGCCGAGCCCCCTGACGGTGCTGGTGGTTGCGGCGGCTGCCGCCCAGATGGCCTCCCCGGGACCCCGGGAATCTGGCCAGGTGGGTGCCCGCAAACGGCGACCACCAGCAGTCCGGAACGCTCCCCAGGTGGTCAGCGGTGGATCTGTACCTCCCCGGAATCTCAGGAGGGAAGTCCTCCCACTCCACTGAATCCGAATCCTCTGAATCGTCGGGTGTCAGCTCTTCCCACTCGTCGGAGTCACTATCATACATAGCCAGGAAAAGGGCCTGCCCAGTCCACCCATGGTCTGCTGAGTCCAGTTGTGGTGGGTTCATTCTGTCACGCATAGCTGGCAGAGGACCCAAGTGAAGACACAGGTTGAACTCAAATGTTTATTAAATTCTTGAAACAACACGCCGCACGCAACATGGAGCAATGAACCGACAAGACACAAAGGGCGCAGACAGGTATAAATAGGTGAGAGACTAACGAGGGAACCAAACGCAGGTGGGTAACTGAACACAGGTGAAAACACTCAGGGCGGAGACACGGGGCGGGAACATGAGACAAGACCAACTAGAAAACAACAAAGAGACCACACCATGACACCTGATAAGTTAAAATTCAGGGCTTTCTGCCAGAAAGGCTTTGTGCCTGCTGCTCTTATTAGGACAGTGCAGTAGGAATAGCAGTGCATATTATTGAAAAATTGGAATTAATGACTTCTCTGCTATTTTCACACTTTGCAAAGTCATCCAGTGGGCCGGATTGGACCCTTTGGCGGGCCGATTTTGGCCCGCGGGCCGTAAGTTTGACACCCCTGCTAACTGAAGGAACAGAGGCAACATGCATGTGACAGTCTGATACACCGCTAATCATACCACTTGCTTGGTTGCTGTCATCTCATGGTGATTCACTACTAAGATGTAAGGAATCTCCCACACTATCATAAGAAACTAGGAGCTAGCCAGGATTGTAACGGCTAAAAAACAAAGTTGTGAATCGAAAGCATGGAGGCTGTTTTTTTTGTTGTTGTCGTTTTCTTCCAACCACACACACACACACACACACACACACATGCTTCTCATTAAGCCAGTCAGACTGAGAACAAGTTAAACCACAGGAAACCAGAAGGAGGGGCTGACAGGAAAAAGCATGAATAGATGTTGTGGCAGTGATAGGTCGGCTAACATTCTGTGTCCTGCAAAATGTTTAGTTATATGTTTGTACTTTATGTATACATCAATGATACGAGGCATTACATAGGTCAACAAAGAAGACTTTGTTCTTAGCAAACACGCGTCTCTCTCCTTCTCTTTTTATTGAGTTCTGTATTCATAATTCGTATTACTATAGTGGCCATTATTTGAACAACATTTTAACAAACACTGTGATACTATTCGCTTCATTTCCTTCCGACCCACCCAGTCAAGCGGAATAATGGGATGAGGCTGGGGGAGGGTGCATCATAAAGTACAGAACAACAGTCACTCCATTACGTTGTACTAAAGGAAGTACAGACAGTCCTTCCTCTATTAGACCCAGATTTACAATCTTCTGTGTAGTTGTTTTCCAGACTTGCCCTGTACCGTCCTCACTATCTCTTCCGCCTGTGCTCTCTTGGTTTTACCGCGTTTCTTCCGGCCTCACTCAGGACGAGGCAGCTCGAGGAGAGAGGCTGCTTAACTCTTTTCTTCTTAAAAAGGAAAGTCACAGGTAGGTAAATCTCATTTTAATAATCAGCTGATGTTGCCGTTGTGTTAAAGTTACAGCTATATAAGCTATATGCATGTATAACAAAAAATAAGAACATAGTGGATTTTTTTCTGTCGGAAATGTTTATTCAAATATATCTATGATGTTCTAAGTCTTATCCAGCCGCATTGTCCAAACAAAACAGGGCGAATTACAGTGCTTTATCAGTGCAGTGTACGTGGCTCACATGTTGCTCTAACTGATTTATGATGGTTTATGATGAGACACAGGAAGGCTTGCAGGGAGTGACTGGGCCTATTCACTAGACTGACCAGCATACATTGTGGCACTACATTCTTCTATATTATCAAAATACAGCGCTAATCCACTGACTTAGTTCATGACAAAACTAAGTATGACACCGCTGAAAGAGGCTCTTTAAGGATCTGGAACAGGGCAACATTATCAGAGCAAAACTCTTTAAAAGATGAGCTCTATTGCACCATACCTCTCCCACTAAGCAAATGACTAATACAGTAGACCTAAATAGCTGCTTCCGGCTGCCTTGGAACAAGAGCTAATTTAGTAAAATTAAAGTTTGACATTTCTTTAAAGTTACACTCAGTTTTCCCCAGTGGTGGAAAGTAACTATGTAAATTTGCTCAAGGACTGTACTTAAGTACAGGGTACTTGAGGTACTTGTAATTTACTTGAGTATTTCTATTTTATGCCACTTTATACTTCTACTTCAAATGATTTCAGTGGCAAATATTGTACATTTTACTCCACTACATTTATGTGACAACTTTATTCTTAGTTATTTTACGGATTAAGATTTTACATACAAAACATCTGATTATCATCACTATCAAATGATAATGAGAAAACAATGTGACCATGTGAAAGGGGTAGCAAAGAACCTACAGAAAATGATCACCTGAATCTGCACCTTGGCTTTAGGGAGCTTTGAGTTTCAGAGTTTTAGCTCTCAGGCACGCAGCTTTACTGTTTTGGTTCACTTTCACTTCTCTCATAGTATTGTTTTTGGCCGCAGCAGGCAGCTGTTTTCAGCAAAAAAAAAAGTGGTGCACCACAGAAGTCAAATTCTTCACTTCCTCCTGATGTTTATGAGTTCAGTCAACAAATCTGACTTCAATAAACCAGTGTAATCTGATACCTAATTTAAATTCTTACAACATTTTGTAGATATTAATCACTGGAAATGTTTGTGAGGCATTGCTGTTAGTTACTACTACATCTACATTTGATTTTTTTCTCTGACTACATTTCTTAGCCAACCAAACCGATGAAATTATGCATCACCGTGGATACAAATACAACATTTAGTTTGGCTCCAGTTTGTATTTAATAAAGCATACACTTTCACTAACTTCTCCACATAGTTATTGCTATGTAATGAAATAGCACAACAGTGTTCACACACTATGTGTATTTGTTGTGACAGCAATACATACAAAAACCAGTGTTGATCATTTATATACAATAGCCAACCAAAATAGGTGGCCTTCATGCTTTCCAGGGGGATGTTGGCGGACGTTTTAGGCTAAAACTTAAAAACCTTTTTACAACCTATTAGATTGTGTCAAACATACATTGTTCCTGAGCTTAAAACAATGCTGTTTTCCATAGCTCCAGAAAAGGTCAAATCAATGTCTTTACTAAATTCATACTTTTACTTATTAACTTACCAGTTGATCAACTTTTAAAAATGAGTAATGCACATTTCTCGTATTCAGTAAAGCTTTCTGAAGATGGATAAAGGATACCCACCACAGGAATCAGCTCCACCATACCCTGGGATGGAAAAAGGATACCCACCACAGGAATCAGCTCCACCATACCCTGGGCCACCTATGAACTATGGTGGTGCGGTGCCTCCGCCAGGGATGTACCCTCCGCCAGGGATGTACCCTCCGCCAGGGACGTACCCTCAGCCAGGGACGTACCCTCAGCCAGGGACGTACCCTCAGCCAGGGACGTACCCTCAGCCAGGTTTCTCCCCTGCAGCACCTCCACCTGCTGCATACCAAGGAGGTCTGTGTCTGTGGCCACTGCCTGGGTTAAAAGATGATACTGTTACTTTTGAGATGTCATTGTAGTCATTGTAACCTTGACTGAGGTTAATTTTTCTGAAGCCAAACAATATTATTTCACACCTTTTTCTGTGAAAAAAATTAACACATTTTGTTCTTTGTTTTGTTCTTAAGTCATGCCTGTAATAAACATAACCACATACAGTGTATACACATAACCTCCCATTAAAGCAAAGAATGTTGAAATACAATATCTGACCAAAATCCACAAATTAAAAATAGATTAGTTAGTTATTAGATATTTTATGCAAAGGCAGTTATGTTAAGTGACTTATGGAAATATCTGTCCTGAGCCATATTTTCTTGCTTTGGTAAACTGTGTGTTTCATCTGCCAGGTGCTCCTTTTGCTCCGGCCACGGCTGCACCTGTCACAACAGGTGAGGCAATGCACCTGACTCAAGCCAATGTTGTCCCATGTAAAACACAATAGAGATGCATGCATTGTTCTCAGAACATGTGCATGCACGCACAAAGAGTACTGCACATATAGTACACACGTCTGTGAACACACATCTGTGAACACACATCTGTGAACACACATCTGTGAACTGGTGGCAAATGTGTTTCTGTTCCAGTTTGTGAAATAAGAAAAATGGCCTCTGCACAGTGCCACAAAGTCAGTGGGCGTCCTCGGTCTCCTGCCAAAGTGCTCTGAAGAATAGCCCATTTGTGGCCTCTGTGCATTATAAAAAGCTTTTCTTCACTGTTTGTTCTTGTGGTGTACAGTCACATTTGTTGCAACAGACTAGTAAGGATTCCTGTCACAGGTATAGTACTTCTTCACGTGTCAAGTCCACATGTGAAAAATGTACATCACGCTAGTACAGCTTACAATTGTTGTACTATTGGCAGCCTCTGCTGGCCTTGTTGAGTCAGTGCAGTCGGTACATTTTATCCTCGAATCTTGACAGCCCAAAGTAGAAAGTCTACAGTAACAACAGAAATTCTGACTAGTTGGTCACAACAGTTACGCATATTATTTAATTACAAGTTAATTGTGTAATTGTGTCTGCATGTCACCACCAGAGGTCAGCATTTATCTTTATTATGGAATCTGATGTTATGGTGCACAGTGCTGTGACCATCACTGCCAGCCTGATCAGCCAATGTTCTTCTACAATTAGTCAAATTTAGGATGTTTTTAATTACACTGGCTGCAGGAAAATACTGATATCAGAGATCAGATGCTACAGGGACAAATGGGGCACTGCACTCATTTTAATCTTGTATAAGTGAATATGGAGACAAATCCTTTGTTTTATGTTTTGTGCATTTCTCATCCCCAGTGACTCACATAATGACACCTGCACTACATGACGTCCCAGGACATACTGTGTGTCCCCACTGCCAGCAGACAGTGATCACCAGGACAGTCCACACAGCAGGCCTGTTGACCTGGGCCATCTGTGGTGGCCTCGCCTTCTTTGGGTAAAAACAACCTTTTGGGTAGAAACTTGTTGCACGTCTGGTAGTTTCTCTCTTATGGAAAAAATAAAGAGAGACATTTGAAACTATGGAGGAAAAATTACAAATCCTGTTTTACAAACTTACTACTTTAGGAACAAATCTGGAAAGTTATAATTTATTTTGTTTCCTCCTACAGGTGTTTTCTTTGCTGTTGTATCCCGTTCTGTGTTGATTCCTGTCAAGATGTAGAGCATCGCTGTCCGTCCTGCCAGAAAATCATCTACATTTACAAACGAATGTGAAACTATTCGGACTGTGAATGGGGGAAAAGAACTGCTTATCTGTGGCCTATTAATAGCCTTGCTTGCTCTACAACATACATCACTATTTTGATACTGATCAAAATAATACCAAATGCACTTATTCCAACCCTATACTGTGTGGTCACTTGGAGACTCTTCCCTTCTGCTATAATATTAATTCAAATGATATATGTGATTAGGGATCATACTGTGGGGAGATGATATTTAGCATTCATTTGTTACTGTTTCACAATCTGTTTGAATTGAAATTGACCTGTCCTACAGCTCCTCAAGACCCAAGCCCAGTTCCCATGTCTTCCTTGCAAACTGCTGAGTAAAGTGAATTGGGTTAGCCTCGAAGTTAGGACCAACTTTGGCCCTAGAGCAGAAAACAAAGTCCCCCCAGTGCTTCCCAACCATGGTCTGGAAGCTCAAATAGGAACGGTTAACATTGCACCATGGCAGAGTAGGAAAAATGTGCTTCAGTGCCACCTATTGTTGGATTTGCACCAAATCTAGCATGGTAGATCTGGATTCTTTTCACCCAATTTTGTGTCAAATAAACTATTGGTGTGATATACTGTATTTCCAAAAATGTAATGGTTGAAAAATGTATTGTAATGGCTCTTTACAAGGTTTTTGTAAAATAAGCAATTTGGGGTTCTGATCTTGCCCAGGGAAACTTCGACATGTGGACAGGAGGAGCTGGGGATCGAAATAGCAACTTTGTGATCAGTAGACAACCCGCTTTACTTCCTGAGCACTTGCATTTTTCATTGTGACAACCCTCATACACTTCTACTCTGCTTGGTTTGCTTGTGTTTTTGTCTGAACCTTGAGCCACTTCATGACAGCATATTTCATGTACATGTTCGCCTTTAATATATTGCCCCCTTATGTTATGAGTCTGGCCAACCTAACCCTGCAAATATCACCTTTGCACTTTTGACGGTTTTGCGGAATAATAGCATGCAGAAACAATAGACTACACCAATGTTTACATTCCAAAAACAAATTATTTTTTTTAGTCGTCCAGCGGAAGCTACTGTACCATGGCCTGTCAAAGAACTGGAGACTGATAGGCTGTCAATATTAGTGGAGTAAGTCAAAATTAGAAGTATTAAAATTGGCATCTGGCCTACATGGTTGGCTAATAGCTGTAACTGATAAAAGAAAGTGAAAGCAGGAGGAAAACCTCAAAACGCTTTAGTGTCACTCTGTCCAGATCCACATAAGGAAAGGTAAGGAGTACATATGTACATAAAGTCAGTGTGGTGCCGTTGCTCCCTTGGTGTGTGGTTCTACTCCTTAACATATAACTCAAATGATTTGTTGTGTTGGCTGGTTGCTATGTGTGACAACAGCGTCAATAACAATTTGCCTTTTGTGCATTTAATAATAAAAATCATACAGTATTTTAATCTAATGTTTTTTTTTCAATAAACAGGAACAAGCAGGAACGTCTTGATTTTGTGAAATCTTACCACTCTCATAAGAAGAAGTCAAACATCTCAGAGTTCTGCTTCATGGACCTGTCGGTGCTGGCAAGTCCAGTTTCGTCAGCTCTGTTCAAGGTGTTTTACAAGGCACTTGACTGTTCGAGCTCCGACAGATGCACCATCTGGGAGCAGCTATACCAAAAACAACTGAATAACTTTTGATTGTGGTGATTTTAAGCAAAAATGATCCATAATTCTTTAAGAATTTCATGCGGTTTAAAACATTTCAAAAACTTAATGGGAGTGGGTACAATAGCATCTAGGATAACTGACCACATTAATGCATTTCTTATGATAATTACAGTTCATTAATCCAATTATTAGCTGTAACATGCAGAAACATAAAATCCTAGCTGTCACGAGGTGTGCAAGAAAAGGGGCCCAAATGCTTTTTCAAGGAGTTTAAAAAAGAATGGCAGACTTGTGATTGGTCTGTAGTTGCTGATCAAATCAGGGTCCAGGTTCTGCTTCTTTAGGAGTGGCCTGATAACCCCTATTTTAAAAGATGAAGGCACAACAGTAAGGACTCGTGTCAGGGCAGAGGCAGCAAGAGCATGCACTTCATTTGCTGAAAAAGAGACCATGTAAAGAGGAAACAAGGCTCAGCTGGGGGCACTATATCACAGCCATATCACAGGTGGAGACCTGTGACATTATTTTAACAAAACATCAGACAAACAATGTACTTTGTCATTTAACTTGGCAGACTTGGTGGTCTGGCACAGTGGGAACAGAGGTTGTACTGACACAAGTTATTACTGCTGTAATAAACATTAGAGATTTAATTTAGGCACAAAACCATAGTGATATTGGACATGCACAAACCATTCCAACATATCAAATTATGAAATTCATGTCACCAGTATATTTTCTGAAATTTAAGGCAGATTTTTTAAGGAAACAGTCTTGGAGTTTCTATATCTTGGTTGTATGGCCGAGGCCTGAAACCAAGAAATGCTTTGATAACATACTCTAACAGAAGAGGGATCTTTCAGATGGAGTCCTGTTTGTCTTATCAGATGTTGGTCCCTCTCTCACACACTTGCATCCTGTGGGACAAGCACTTCTTTTCCTTCTTGCTAATAAGTTTATTCCTCAAAACTATTCCATTCAGAAATTGTACCTTTTGTGGTAGGTAGGCCTATACGGTTTTTAGTAAGAACATTATAGGTGAGAAACCCACATTTTCTCAATGCGGGTTCCCTTGCTGAATAAAGTTCAAGACTTACAAAATCATGCAAATGCAAAGATCCAGAGAGCTTTCATTCTTTAATTTTCAATGACATCATGGGCTTTAAGCAAAACACCAACAATGGAGTTCATGTGGAAGACGTCAGACTGGCCCTGAGGGGACAGGTGACAGAAGGTTACCAGGTGCAATCATTTGAGTGTTTGTGAGTATTCTTGTGGTTTAACAAACGTGATGAATTTCAATTTCAATTCAATTCAGTTTTATTTATATAGCGCCATTGTAGCACAGTTTGTGCTACGGGGTATAGGCTACTGATGGAGTAAAGCACACCCACACACACTCACACCACCACAGCCATATCATAACAAAGTTATCTCAGGGCACTTTTTCGTATAGAGCAGGTCTAGGCCGACTCTTTATATACAGAGACCCAACAATTTTAGAGACTCTAGGAACCACAAGGATCCCTGGATTCTGGGAGCGCAGTGCTCCTCTTATCTACTTTAACAGTTTTAAGGACTAAACCTGATAAGATCTCTGAGAATTGAGATAAAAATTCAGAATACGGTCGAATGCATTTACTTCCTCATAAAACAAATAAGCAAAGTTGATTGCATAAAGGTTTGAATCCTGCATTGTTAACATTCATGTTTAATACTGCAGTACTGCAGTATCTTCTTCTTTCCTGCCTTTGCATTACCACCACCTGCAGATCAGTAGAATAGTGGTGTGCATGAGACAAAATGTAGCTTTAAGTTAACTTAAGCTACTTTGCATTGAACACATTTTGACTTTGAGTGCATTGCATTACTCATAAAACATTATTTGACTGTGTTTTATTGTTTTCTAGTTCATTCCTGGGCGCCAATTGAAGCAACGTAATCAAGGGTACAACTCATCACACACTCTGGATGACAGAGTTCACATTCTGGTTTGTGTTGTTCCTACCGGCTCAGTATCTTTACTAAGTGAAAACATTGTGAAGAAGATGAGAGAAGCCAGACTAGCAGCCAGTGACATGCGTAAGAGCTGACATCACACTGGTTATTACTCTGTGTGGACTAATGGTGCCGTATTGGGTTTTATGATTAAACATACCAGCAAAGCAAATGCTTAAAATATTGATTAGGTTTCTGTATTGTCAGGGATTCCCCAACTCACCAAAGTTGATGAAGCCGTAACGTAAAACAAGATATAAGGAACGTCTATAAGAGCAAGTACCTGAAGGAACAGGAAAGTTTCTATTTGTGATTTTTTAAACTGTTTATAGATTTGAAATTTTGGAATGTAGTTTAAGGGAAGCCTGAATGGTGTTCTACTTCAGCTGTGCTTTGCAAGCGCCTTGTAGTGGTTCTGGGTCCTCACCAGTTTCAGTCCGACATGTTTAGCAGACACTTCCTGCTACACACCCAGCTCAACTTCACCTCCAGTGAAAAGTAGCACTCCAAGACAACTTCTTTTTTTATACTGCAGTTATTAGACGGGAACACTTTATGGTGGGCAGAGGACCAGAGCTGGATCAATACTTGACCCTCAGTCTACCTGCAGGATATTCACCTGTGGCGTGTTTCCAAGCTCAGCCACTGGGTGGGGTTATGTCAGGGGATGGAGAAAATATGTAACGTGCTGCCATGGTACCTGCAGGTACTGCGAATTTTCCCTTGAAGAGACCAAAACAAGACACCTGCACAACAGACAGTTGTGTCAGCATCTCCACAGCTTTCTGTTGGACCCATGGGTGGCCAAGAACCGCTGAAACGTTTGGGTGGGGGTCGGGCATTCTGGAGGGATTTTGCAGCAGCTTTTCAACATGTAACAGTTGTGTTGACTTGGGTCATGAGAGGCTGCAATTCAATGTGTGACACACCTGGCCACACCCTTAGCTCCCACATACCTGGACTAGACTGCCATCAGAGAGGAAAATTCTTTCAAATCACATGACCCAAAAGAAACTGAAAGGATGTTAAAACATTTAAAGATGCGTGGCCTTACATGATACACATCAATGTAGAGAACACCAAGCAGACATCAACAACTACCACTGCACACTCTAAGGTAGGCCTATACTAACCATGTCTTTGCAATTCACTAGTTCAGAAATGTCAACTCATGATGTTTAACTGCTTTAATTTGTCCACAAGAAACTGTGGTTAAGTTCTATAGTCACATAATCTGTCAAAGTGATAAAAAGGAACTTGGAGTACAGTATAAAAAGCTTCATTTCTCAATTTCAGAATCATTACTTGAGATAAATCATCACCACTTCTTTCCACGGGCTCAACAGCTGAGGTAAGAATGTTTATGATATTTATACTGATAAATGTGTTTGTAGAATTTGCTATTAAGAAGTGAAATGTGTTTTCAGGATTAAGTAAC
>LKNJ01002824.1:26331-60782 GCA_002120245.1 Maccullochella peelii | reverse complement strand
CCTGTAACCTCCTGCATTGTGTCCATAAGTTTGGTCCATTTTAATATGTGATGAATAAGTTATGTAAATATAGTTTTTCATCTCTGAATTATGATTTAAAATATAAATAACTAACTTTCTCTCATGTTCATCTTTCGTTCCTTATTGTAAATGTAAATGTTTTTCATCTCTGCCTTGCTGGACTTTGCAGTAAATCTAATGAAATCTCTACAGTTGTTTTGTTTTTATATCTTTCTGGGTTTTTCATGTTTATTGTTTGTAGTTCATCATTAATTTTGAAATACAAAGTCATACAAACTTCCAGGGGTTAAATCACAAAATAAAATGTATAAAATTTTTTAACAGAAAATTGAAGAGAGTGTACATTGACGTTAGTAATCAACACGGCTCTTGTGTTATATAAATTCACCAGCCACCTGATAGTAAATCATTATTTTGTGTCTGAAATCTATCAGCCACTTTCATATTTTACCAGAATTTGGCCGGTGTTCATTTCCCACCCTCACATGTCAGACTGAACATGTGACATCGAGGTCACTGCTGCAGCGAATAAAATAACGGGTCACTCAGCTGAACTGAAACAACAGAACAGACACAACAGCAGCTGAATGTAAAGTCATTTTAAAAGGTTTAATTACACTTTAATCAGTTAAACACAACAACACGTTAATGTTCTCGACTGAACCCGTCTGGAGAAATGTGTTAAATTAGATTTGACGTTGTTTTAAAGGTCTTTGTAATCAGATTGGCGTAACTTTATCATCCTGAAATGAATCTCAGAGCTATATTTTCCTGCTTTGAACAAACCAACAAAATCACCTGTCAATCATCCTGTTTTTGCTGATAAAATCACTCAGTATTGATCTCATTGATCAAAAACATTCTGCCCTCGTTTTGTGTCTTCACAGTTTTGGGAGAGAGACCTGCTCTCTGTGTCAAAACGTAAAGCAATGAATGAATTCCTTAAACGTTTTTGTCCCTCAGTTCCTCATCTGGTAAAACTTGCTCATGACGGACTTTAAATGTTCTTCAGTTCAGTCGTTGGTCAGACTTTCTCTGACTTTCCCTCCTCTCACACTCGCTGCCTCTGATCAGAGGAGGAGAGACGCGAACCTTTAGTCACCTGTTCGGTCCTCGTTGTTTTTGCTTATATTGAAGGCTGAAGTCACTTCCTGTCTCCTCCTTCAGCTCGGCTTTGAAAGTCGTTGGTGGAAAGTTTGAGCGTCCCGTGATGAAGAGGCGGAGAGCTCCTCTGCAGATCAGCGTGAACCAGTAGAGCTGGAGGGGCCACAGCAGAGCGGCCCCCAGGTTACACTGCCACGGGGCCACCAGGGGCACCGCGTACACCGGGATGGATGCATACCTGAAACCAGACCAGACATTCAGCTTCAAACTAGAGACCAGAATCAGAATAATGTTTATTATATTACTGGATTATAATTATTGATGCATTAATGTGTTCTTCAGTTTAACAACAGGAGCTCATTTTAATGAGTTTATATACTGTTGGGTGGTTTAATCTATAAAAATACATCAGAATTTATAATCTGCAAAGTAACTAAAGCTTCAAAATAAACGTAGTGCAGTGAAAAGTAGAATTTTTCCCTCTGAGATGTGGTGCAGTAGAAGTAGGAAGTAGCAGAACATGGAAATACTCAAATAAAGTACAAGTGTACTTCAGTGCAGTACTTTCAGTGTAGTTACCTGCTGTAGGCGTAGTACAGGTACGGGAAGAGTAACACCCGGCAGCCGAAGAAGCTGAGCAGCATGAGGCCTCCGTTGACTTTGTGCAGCAGAGTGTGCTGCTTCTTGTACTGAGGAAGAGGAGGAGGAGGAAGAAGAGGAAGGAGGAGGAGGAGGAGAAAGAAGGAGGAGGAGGAGGAGGAAGAGGAAGGAGGAGGAGGAGTCATGTTTTCAGCTGTTTTATTTCATCCTGTTTTTCTCGTTATCTCAGGAGAAGAACTGCAACGAATGAATATTAATATCTAAAGTAAAAGTGAAACATTGTGGAGAACAAAATAACATCAATAACAATGCAGGAACGCACAGCATGCCCCGGTGCATGCTGGGAGAGTTCCTGGTTTCACCTCTATATTAATTTTGCCTTTATTTCAAAATAAGAGCGCAGAGTTATTCAAGAAATCAGATTGAATTTAGGCTCCAGGTTCAGCAGACTGATCTGATTCACTCAACCTCCCACCTTCATCACAGTTATGCTGCATGTGTGTCACTTTATTATATACACGTCAGGTTTAGAGGTGGAGGCTGGGGGATGTCGGATTACCTGGATCAGGACTTTCCCCAGACAGACGAACGGTGTGCTGAGCTCAGCGAGAAACAAGATGCCCTGAAAGAAATCACCTTTACCCTGCCTCCACAGCTGACACACACACACACACACGGGAAGGAAAAACATTTGAACATTAGTCGACTTAGTTTTATCTCGGTGTATCATAATAATAAACTGCAGCCTTTAGTGGACACTTTTTAATAACTTTTGATTGTAGGCTTTATAATTTATAAGTTAGTTGCTAAAATGTCACGTTTTTATACATTAAAGTTCACCTGTACATTTACTCATTTACTGTACTGGAGCTCAGATTTAAGGTACTTTACTTTACTTGAGTATTTCCAGTTTATGCAGCTTTCTACATCTCAGACAAATATTTTTACTGCACTACATTCTGACAGCTTTAGTAACTAGTTACTTCCTGAAACAGGTGAGACGGCTGAGACAGGTGAAATAGGGGTGAGACGGGTGAGACGGCTGAGACAGGTGAGATAGGGGTGAGACGGGTGAGAGTATTTTCAGAGTGGCATTAGTACTTTTACTGAAGTTACTGAACAAAAGTTGTGTTTACATTCAGTGTCTTTAGTGACAGCAGAGAGACGCCTTAGTAGCAGTAAAGCTAAACCTAAAGGAAAGGTCGGGGTTCACCAGGGTCCTTGTTGCCATAGTTACCAGTGAGGCGGGGAAGCAGAAGGCCACCATGAAGACGTGATGCAGCACCATGAGCATCTCTCTGCGCAGGTAACCGGCCACAGCCGCTCCCATCGACCTGACACCGCCCCCCCCCTCTGCCTCCTCCTCGTGACCTTTGACCTGCAGCTTGTGCCAGTAACACAGGAACATGGCGTAAATGTCGTAGGCGAAGTAAGGCGTGGCAAACAGGATGTAGCTGTTGGTCAGCCAATGACTGAGGAGGAAACAGGAAACAGACAGAAGAGAGATGAGAGAGGCAGTTTAGGAGGAAGTACTCCGGTCAGAACGGGCTGAGACAGTATGAGCCCAGGGCTGGACGACCACCTGGACGACCACCCGGACTACCTGCGAGCCCCAAAACAGCTCCAGTCTCACGGTGAGTCGACCATGTTGCTTGTTTATTGAAAACATGGCTGCACGCTCTGCTGCAGGATCAGCTGACATGCCGAGAGCCTTAAAGAGGCTCCTGCTGGGTCAAAGTCTAGTTTTCACACCGTCATTATTTCAGTTTTGTCCTTTTATGTTGCAGATTCCCACGTCGACGAGTTTAAAATGAAACTTTTCTACACATTTTAACAAACTTAGAGGCTGGTTAAAGTCGAGTCTTTATGTGGCAGCTACACTGTGAACCGTGAAGCCAAGAGGTTACTGCAGGAGCTTATTGGGTTCTTCCAGGAACCTCATCCTAAAAGGTCACTTGAAGCACCACAAATGTAATTTTAAGTTCCTTGGATACCCTGCTGGATAGTCGCGGCACCTTTAGTTTTTGCAGTGCGTTCAGCAGCCGCAGAGTTCACTGCGTCTGTGGTGTGATTTGATAAACAAATGCACTTTCCTTTCCACTTTGACTGGGAAATGAAGGCGCTGACAGAGGAACACCCCCCCCACACACAATTCATCATGTAATTTCCCATCATCCTCAGCGTGAAGGATTAGTGATCTGCGAGACCATCTTAGAGACTGAAATAACTCGGCTCAGATTGTTAATTAGATTACAGACTGACACTGAGGTTTGGTTCAGACACACAGTCATGAGTAACTGATGTTTAGCAGGTATAAAACAGGAAAATAAGGAAAATAAATCATTGTTTTATATCAAGGATGAAACTCTGGTATTGTATTGGCATTGGTATTAAAAATATTATGCTGCAGTTTGACAGATTTGATGTCTATTAATTGTGAAATAAAACATAAACAAGGCTAAGAGTCTACAGCTAGCAGCTACGTGGGGCTAAATGCTAACATCAGCAGCTAACATGCTCACAGTAACAATGCTAACATGCTGATGTTTAGCAGGTATAATGTTCACCATCTTAGCTTAGCGTGTTAGCATGCTAACATTAGCTAGTTAGCAGTAAACACAGAGAGCAGCTGAGGCTGATGGGAATGTCTGTAGTTCTGCAGGTAATTAAACCAAAGTGTTGGACACATTAACATGTTGACCTGATGGTGGCGCTAGAGGAAGAGTTATTACAGTTCATCCTGAGGGGAACATGAACAATGAAGCACATTTCATCACAATCCATCCCATAATAGTTGTTGAGATGTTTCTCTTAAAACACAAACGTGAAGCTCATATTTTCACCTCCAGTCCATCTACAAAAGGACTCGACTGCAAATATAAAATACCAAAATATTGCAGGCTCCTGGGGGGAACAAGCATTTAAAACAGCATAAATATCAATGGAGTTTTGTTAGAGTCTATAGAACGTCATAAATCCTTTGAACACTTTTCTTGGTATTTTGTGAAGTTTTGAACCAGTGGCAGAAGAAGTACTCAGATCCTTTACTTAGCTAACACAAAGACAAGATAAAAAGTAAACCTTGAAATCATGTTAAATATGAATGAAGTTTTGTTAGCAGCTGATGTAAAGTGGACTATATGACAGAGGCTGGGCTCATTCTGGTGCCGAACATATTTAATACTTTTCTTATTGTCAACAAACCTCATGTTCAGACTCAAATCTCACTTCCTGTCTGTGGCTCTCAGCTCCGAGCCCATTGGTTCCTACTGAAGACGTAAATCTTTAAAAACACCTCACAGATATATAGTTTCATGTTTTAAAAAAACAGGCTCAGTAATTTCCTAAAACAGCTGCTCACTGTAGTTT
Organism: Maccullochella peelii; assembly: GCA_002120245.1. Taxonomy (NCBI): domain Eukaryota; kingdom Metazoa; phylum Chordata; class Actinopteri; order Centrarchiformes; family Percichthyidae; genus Maccullochella; species Maccullochella peelii. The sequence goes on along the minus strand of LKNJ01002824.1, from coordinate 55,688 downwards.
TTAATTAAACAAACAGGAGGAAATAGTGCATTTGTTGGGGACTATTTTCAGCGGTGGATGAATCCACATTTGGTGCTCTAGTGAGTATTTGGGAAGCAGGACGGTGTGTGTGTTCATGGTTATGAAGGAACACGTCACCCAGTGCAAGTAGATTCATTCAGTGTTGGTTTGAGTCTGAACGTGAGATTTATTTTGCAAATACTGCAAACAGACACGGCTTCATTTGAATACATGCATGAGGGCAAGTGAAGAACAGACAACGAAGATGTTAAAGAGACAACGAGGAAGAGAAGAAGAAAGGGAGGACAAAAGGTAAAAAGAAAAGAGTATGAAAGACAAAAGAAAGAAAAACAAAGAGACATTTAGTCCTCACCTGTCCTCCACGACGTCGCTGCAGGACGAGGCGATGATGCACCCGGCTGACGAGGCCATGACGGCTTGGACGGACGACACCAGACTGAGAGGACAGAAACAATCAAATGAGGCATAAAAGGGTTTGTTAAAGTGTCATTGTTACGTCTGAACTTTAACGAGCCAACAGGCCGGGACGGTTCTGTGTGTGAGAGCCATCTCTGTTTCTACGGAGGCCCTGAGGTGCCAACACACACTGCAACTGAACACAACGTCTTCATCAATTTGACAACACATGCAGCATTTAGGAAACACAAATACAGAAATGCTGCTCGTCGTTCAGAACACAACGTGAACTGACAGAAGTTTCCAGGGGACACTAAAAAGTGACGCACACGCCCGGACACGAAGTCGATTATCGATTTTTTTCCCTTGAACGTTCCGATCTCTTGATTCAGATATTTGTTGTTAATCCAGCGTTAGCCTTTTGCTAATTACTAGCGTACCAATTCAAATCTGAATCGTGCAATCAGAACATTTAAACAAAACATTTATTAGTAATAATTGTTTCTATTACGTAAATGAAACGGTTTAAACTCACGTGTTCTATGTGACTTGCAACGTTTCTGTATTTGCTTGTGTTTGAGCTCTCAGGGCCACCGTACTTTTACGAGTCCAGTGTCAGTGAGAGAAGAGAAAACTTCATTTAATTTATAAAGTAGACATGTTTTTGTCTCTGTACATTTGTTTCAGTGTCGTGTAGAACAAGTCTGACTTTTTGATAATAAACACCAAAGAGTTTTATTTTAGTTTGTCATTTTCAGGCGCGCGTGTGTGTGTGTGTGTGTGTGTGTGTGTGTGTGTGTGTGTGTTTTCTTACCGTGTAGATACGATGGCAGCGTCCCCCTCCCTCCATCCCATCAAGTGTTTCAGAGTCTGTTTGGACAGCAGGAAGAGTCCGGGGAAGAAGATGGAGCCGGCAGCCATGAGAGCCCACATGGCTCCTGAGTTCACCTGTGTGTGTAACTGATGTGTGTGTGTGTGTGTGTGTGTGTGGTTGCTCTCTCACACACACACACATACACTCTCTCTCTGGATGTGCTGCGAGTGTTGAATGAGGACGGATTTCCAGGAGCTCAGAGAGGAGGATCAGGTGGGAGGAGCCTCCTGCTGCCACCTGTCAGAGGAGGTGAAGTACTGAGATCCTTTACTGCAGTAAAACTACTNGTGTCAGTGAGAGAAGAGAAAACTTCATTTAATTTATAAAGTAGACATGTTTTTGTCTCTGTACATTTGTTTCAGTGTCGTGTAGAACAAGTCTGACTTTTTGATAATAAACACCAAAGAGTTTTATTTTAGTTTGTCATTTTCAGGCGCGCGTGTGTGTGTGTGTGTGTGTGTGTGTGTGTGTGGTTGCTCTCTCACACACACACACATACACTCTCTCTCTGGATGTGCTGCGAGTGTTGAATGAGGACGGATTTCCAGGAGCTCAGAGAGGAGGATCAGGTGGGAGGAGCCTCCTGCTGCCACCTGTCAGAGGAGGTGAAGTACTGAGATCCTTTACTGCAGTAAAACTACTAATACACACTGTACAAATACTGTGTTCCTGCAGTAACAGTAACAGAGTCCTCAGTAACAGAGTACTCAGTAACAGAGTACTCAGTAACAGTAACAGAGTACTCAGTAACAGAGTCCTCAGTATCAGCAGTGTTCAGAGTTACAGCAGTAAATGTTCTGCTGTTCTATCTGATCTCATCAGATGATTATTCCTCATCATTCATGTAAAAGCAGGATTTTACTGTCGGAGCTCATTTTCAGCTAGTTTGTATCGACTGCAGCTAATAAGACAGGTGAGACGGGTGAGACAGGTGAGATAGGGATGAGACAGGTGAGAGACAGGTGAGATAGGGGTGAGACAGGTGAGAGACAGGTGAGACAGGGGTGAGACAGGTGAGAGACAGGTGAGACAGGGGTGAGACAGGTGAGAGACAGGTGAGGCATTGTGAGTTGAACAGGGACTCTTACCTGGGCACATCTGGCCAATCACTGAGAAGTGGGCGTGGCCATTGGTTTCACAATATTACACACAGAAATACACCAGAAGAATTTATTTATTAATTAATCTATAATTATCAGGTGACCGAGTTCTTCCAGGAAACTTTAATCAAAAATATTCACCAATAGAAGTAATCAATGAGCCAATAAATATATTGATATTATATCATCTATTTAAACTTCTTTAAATCACTTAACAGGATTTAGTTTTATTAATCAGTTTAGCGTATATTTATTCGGCTGCATTTGTGTTTAAGTGATTTAAAGATCATGAAACTATTGATTCATCAGTTTGTGTGTTTCTTACCGTTATTGACTGATTGATTGATTTGAGCAGCATGAATGGATCCCAGAAACGCCTGAACCCGACTCCTTGGTACGAGGTTTATATGGACTCGAGGATTTGAAGCTCAGAAATAATTGGATGCAATCAATCGCTCTGTAAACGTGTGATCAATCAATCAATCAATCGAGGTCTCAAAGTGCAGAGAAGATTTGTAGTTTCAGAAAGAGAAATTGAGAATGAATTTAAAGTTTAAAGCACAAAAACTGTCTTTGCTTTACAGCGTTTTTATCTAGAACCACAAAGATTTTACAGATTTATTTGACATGACATCCAATCACTCTATCGCAGCCTCACAATCGTATTGATCTTTGATTTGAGCTGATCAATGAGAAAAGAAGAGACTTCTGAACGCGGCAGAGGAATATTATCCAGTGTCCATTTATTTATTTATTTATTCATCATTCACTACTTTAACTCTAAACATTTTTTTTTAAGAAATTCAAGTATTTGTTGGGAACACAAGTCAAAAAACAAAACAAAACCTTTTTGCTAAAACGAAGACAAAACATCTGTTTAAAACATCAGTTTCATATTTAGAATAATAAAAACATCAAGTTTCTTTTCATAGAAGAAAAACGAGTCTAATGTCTAAAGATGACCAGCCTGTCTGTCTCTCTGCCTGCCTGCCTGTCTGTCTCTCCACACACAGAGTGCGCAGGAGGGGAACGACCAAACACAGGTGAGCGAACAGCTGCTGCTCACCTGGAAGCGTCTCTACAACACGACGACAGAGAGGAACCAAAGGAAAGAAAAAGAGGCCGACGGGGAAACGTTTGATTCACTGTTCCCTCAGTTTGTTCATTTGAGCTTCAAATTAAATCAAATGACTGCCGAGTTCACGCTTTCGCTTCGATTTACTGTTTGTTTGGAAACAATTCGTCAACAAATGATCAGCAGATCGATACAGCAGCTTCTGCGATGGGATTATCTGCTGCTTTTTTAAAATAATTTTAAACTGAATTATCTGCTGCTGACAAAAGACGTCTCTTTGGGCTCCAACAGAGAGTTTTCTTTATTTTATAGAAACTTTGTCTCATAGAAATTGTGTTTTTATACGTTAAAGTTTTGTGAGAAAGTTAACGACACCAGGATCAACAGAACGTTCACTGACGATGTTATTTCGCCCGTTTTGTTCTGCGATAGATCTAAAGGGAGAATTATTAACGTTTTTATGGTTCTGTTTGGGAAAGATGGCGCTCTTGGTGCTCGCTGAAGCTGACAAATCAATCAGCAGTATATAAACGTGGTTTCCAGGAGACATAACGAGGATTTTTATAGACTAGACGATCAATTGAAAAAGCTGCAGGTCCTAATTTTATATTTTAAAACGCCAAATTCACCCTGCGATGTCAAAGTTTACACACATTTGTGTCAAACAGCTAAAATCTGAAGTTTTTCAATGCTTCGAACTGAAGTGGCTGTTTGGGGAGTAAAAGATAAAGCAGGAACGAAGGAGAGAACATTAATCTATTTAATTTAAGGGAACTAATTCAGCACTTTGAGTTATACTTTGAGGACACCAAAGTACGTTAATGTGTTTATTTCAGGTAGCAGCATTTGAGTCGCGTGACCAAGATGAAATGTTGCTGCAACCATAAACAAACGTATTAGCGGCAACAGCGTGCAGAGGTTCACCGGCTTTTCTCATGATTTTAGGGAACAACCATCAAAACGTTCTCCCGACGTTTGGCTTCGCAAAACTCTAATTAGATCACAACAAACAAAAACAAAAACTGTCTAATAAAATCACTTCCTAAGATGAATTAAATAAAATTACCACAAAATGTACGTTTTCGTCGTCGTCGACAAACTCAACCATTGCACAGCATTCAAACCCAAACGCTCTCCATGGGATAATAAATATACACATGCAGATATACAAGTCAGGCCGCCTGGCAGCTCAGAGACTCGCTGCGGGTTCCAAGAGGAGCTGAGGTTTCTGGGGTTCATCAAAACCAGGGAACTGTGAGGGATCAACGAGGACGCTCAGGGGCCCGGAGGCTCAGGGGCCCCGCCTGCTGGAGCTTCAGGCCGTGTACAAGATAAACAAATCACTTTGACCACAGCTTCTCAAAACACACGATCCAGGAACTAAAGCAGGAACTAAAGGTTCCTTCGGTGTGTTCTCATGAGGTTTAAACAAAAAGGAACCTAAAAGTGGATTAAAAACACAAAGAGCCTGGCTGGAGGCTTCGTTTGAGCACGTGACGAGACAGTGATGTGTGAATGTTGAGGTGGCCGGCCGCCGCTCTGTTTCTGCAGAGCGTCCGGCTCTGTTGGCACAAGTTGACCCTCACCGTTAAAAGTTCCTGAGATCCTAAAAAAAAAAAAAAAAAGGTTCCTGGGAAAGTTCCTGCAGTCAAAAAGGGCCAAACGTCTCAGAAACCAGAGGACCACGCTGCTGGTTGGACATGTTTCACCCCTGAACACGTTCTGCACTCAGGTTCAGTTAGATGAACTTGCACAGATGGAGACTCTCTGCAGATGTTTGTGTCGTAGCTGCAGGTTTTTCCTCGTGGTAGAAAGTATTGAACAGGACGACGAGCAGAATGCTGCATCATCGATTAACTCAATGCTGCCCTTTGTTTCTCTCAGCGTGTCGGCCTCAGACAACACAACCTGCTTAGAGTGACTTCCTGACAATCGAGGCAAATTACAATCGGGGCTGGAATTTCCATATCTTTCCATAATCTTTGAATGTACCACAGTGGAGACCGGTTCCAACAGGTTCTGGGCCCAAACGGCATTATTTAGCATGATAATAACAAAAGCTGAAACAATTCATCGATGGACAGAAAATTAAACAGCAACCATTTTGATAATGGGTTGATGGTTTAAGTAAGTAACTGGTTCCAGCTTCTCAAATGTGAATATTTGAATATTTTCTTGTAGTAAACTGAATATCTTTGGGTTTTGACTGCTGGCCAGATAAAAACAGGACATTTAAAAGACGTCTCCTCGGTCTCTGGGATATTTTTCATGACGTTTTACAAACCAAACAATTAACTGATAAAGAAAAGATTCGTTAAACTGCAGCCAAGGTGACTGTGATGGATTATCAATCGGCAGCAAGTTCATTTTCACTGAACTGACACCGAACTTCCAGGATGGTTTCGGTAAACTGGAGACACGACTTGTAGTCAAATGGGCAAAACATGCAGAAGCAGCAGAGCGCTCAGTCTGGATCAGATGGACCCAGTCAGACGCCATTTAATCACCTGTGCTCTCACTGTTCAGACTCCACGACATCGTCCACCAGCTGGTCGTCACAGGACACAAACCGCTTTCAGTCCTGATAATCCAATCCAGGATCAATACTGGTGCCTCCTTGATGTGGCTTTGTACAATTTATAGTCTGTTAGAACGGGACACCTGAGCCTTAAACTACAACAGGAACTAAAAAGAACAAACCAAAGAAAGGAAACAAAAAGAAAACAGCAGCAACATCCGTCTCTTGAGCCCCCGGGCTGACTCTGCCGGGCGGGCGAGAGACGAGGGGCGAGCACGAGGTAAAACACGTCTCTGGATCCGGAGGAATGACGCCAACGTTGTGACGGGAGGGTTTCAGTTTACAGATATGCAACACACAGCACTTCTTTTTTTGTCTTTTTGTCTTTCTTCAGGGTTTGAGGTAACCGAGACCGCCACAGACTCACGGGGGGGGGTCGCTTCAAATTAAAAAAGGGTGGAGACACACTCTTCAACAAACACTCAATAAATTAAGAAATAAAAAAAAACACGGCCGCTTCCTCTTCCTCTCTCTGCTGCTGGGACAAAATGTCGAGGAGGTCAAAACTGTCCACGCGGCGTCCAGACGGGAAGAAAAAAAAGCATCTAACTCAAAACACCTAAAGTCACAACTTCCTGTCATCATTTTCAAAATAAAAACTGCTGACATCAGACTTTAAAAACAGCTGCGGGGAACGAAGTACTGTTCGTTCAGCTCGTATTCTCTGCTGCTGAACGTGGCAGGAAGTTAAGGTGGTCAAACGGCACCGATCCAGGACCGAACACGTCTGTGGGGAGCCAGCGGGGAACTGTGGTTAAAACCTGCTACATCTGTTAGATTGCATTATTGTCGCCGCGCAGACGCACAAACACGCCGCGCGGACCAAAACACAGTGAGTGATGTGTTCAAATGCAGTAAAAACTAAAAACCATGGAGGTGCTTGGCGGTTAACGGGGTCATGTTGTTTGGTGGGTTATGACGTCACACCGGTCCGGTACGTGGTCTTACAGCAAGCGCCCGATGATCCGGCTGGCCGGCGAGCACGCTCAGTGTGTGTTGGTATATGGGACCATATTGCACATGGCTGGAATGACTTCAAAAATCAACTAAGCAACAATTCTACCAAACAACTAAAACCATTACGTCTTAACGTCTCGACTAAAATCCACTCTGGTACCGAGTTCAGTTCCTTTCCTCCTCAAAGACTTCAGCAGCACGTTTTGTTTTTTTAATTCAGCACCGAAAACGCCGCGAGCATCAGCTGTTTGGGTCGTTTGAAAAGTTGAGGGGGGAACAAAAAAAGGAAAAAAAAAAAGACCCAAACTCTTCAGTATTTTCAGACGCCACGGCCAATAAAAATCCTCTCTCAGGCTGCTGCCGCTCCTCAGGAGGAAGAGGAGGAGCGTTCATCTCTCCTCCTTCCTGGACACCTTGGACGAGTGCCACGCTGTGGACCTGAAGACACGAGAGACGCAACATTCATCGTTCATCTGGCTTTCATTCTGACAGTCAGTGCTGGAAAGGATTCAAGTACTTTTACTCATCTAATTTGAGTCTTTCTACTTCTACTGCTCCACATTTCTCTGACTGATTAAAACACATGAAGACTTTATAAAATCTGATGTTTGTACAAATACAGCTGAAACGATGGATGCAGTACTTTTTTCATTAAGATGTACCTGTGTTCTTTCTGGCTGTGGCAACGCCCACCTTTGGATCCATTAGCCAACAGATTTCAAATCCTGTTCAATCAATTATCCAATGACACGTTTGTCTTCTGTCTTTGTCCATTTTGACTCATTTTGCACTTCTTTGATTTGTTGATTTAGAACTAACAGAAGAAGTTAAACTACCTTTAACTGACTGACTGACTAAAGAAATTAACTTAGAAACTAAAACACTTGATTGTGAGACTCCTCCTCCTCACCTGATGAAGGTCTTGAAGGCAGCACTCTGAGGGTTGATGCACAGCGGCACTCGTTTGCCCTGTTGGTGCTCCGTGATGAAGCGATGGATCAGCTCTGGTGTTGGGGCAGAGAAGGAGAGCAGCCGTCAGGATTTAAACTCAGTGACAGACAGAAGGCGGAGACATGGAGGTGGAGACGCACCTTTTCCCTGCCACACAGACAGCAGACTGTTCTCATAGCTGTGGCTGAACGGCCGCTCGGCAACCGGCTCAAAGTCCCGGGTGTAAACTCGGCCGCTGGGAACCGAGTAGCAGCACTGACACATGCAGGTGTGGTAGCGCAGACGGCCCTCGTCCAGGTACGGGTGGGAGAGGGCGTCGCTGCCAGAAATCCGTTTGGCCTGGAGGTGAGAGAGGAAAAACTGGGATGTTAACAGTTAAAACGGCTGCTTTTATTTAGTCAGCTGGTGACCTTCGTCCCATCAGAGGTCAACAAACAAGAAACAACGACTAAAGACAAATCTCTGTAAGTGTGCGTCGTCTGAACTCACGGGATCGAAGACCAGCATCCGGCAGAGCAGGTGCACCGCCTCGTGCGTGGCTCCGTCAGACAGCATGTAGAGCACCGACAGCGACGGCTGAGGACACAAACAAACACTTTCTGTCATCAGTCGCTCTGAAAACCTCGACGCCAACGAGTCTCATCTACGAACGGTCCGTCAAAAGAACGTCACTAAACTCAGACACGAAATCTCTTTTGTCCTCAGCAAAGAGCGTAAAAACATTTCGGCAACATTAGCGGGCTAAATAATGTTTGTTTATGACGGATAAAAGCACTCAAAGTTCTCTGAAACACAGCACAGTGTCTCTGCTGAGGAAGACTTTGGTGAAGATGTTGAGTGTTTTTGTTGGAGGTGGATTCAGAGTGAGCGGATCACACGGTCACGTACTGGTTTGTGCGGCCCCCTCAGGATGTGGGCTCTAGCTCCTTCGCAGGCCGACGCCAGGGCCGACAGAGGAGGCGTTCCCAGCAGGTCTGTGATCAGGTCCAGCTGGAACAGAAAACAGTGTGTTAAAGAAAGTAGAAGAAGAAGAAGGAGCATCAACACAATAAAAAACACAGAGTAAACCCTGAGTTCAGGATTTAAAAAGCCTTTCCCCCTAAAGAGGGAAGAGGTTTAGAGGTTTTCCAGGACCTGGTGCAACGAGGTCTCACCTGCTGAATGGGGCTCTGGGCCTGGAAGAGGATGCGTCGTCCCAGCAGCTCTGCGAAGATGCAGCCCACTGACCAGACGTCGATGGCCGAGCCGTAGTGTCGGCAGCCCATCAGCACCTCCGGCGCGCGGTAGTACTGCGTCACCACCTCCTGGGTCATGTGACGCGACGGGTCGGGCTCCTCCACCCGCGCCAAGCCGAAGTCACAGATCTGACCAGAGACAAAGAAGGTCTGTTACGGGCGGTTTCAAAGCCGCTGTTGCTTTGTTCCGGTACAAACGGAGGGACGGACCGTCGCTGCTGTGACTTCAGCTTTTACATCTCTTTTCCCAACTTCTCTCAAGTCTCTTTTCGTCCTGAGTGTTCGAGAGCAGAGCTGCAACGATTAATCGATCAGTCGATTAAAAGAAAATTAATTACCAACTATTTTGATAATGTATTATTTGTTTCAGTCATTTTTCAAGCAGAAATCTCATCAGCATCTGCTGCTTCCGGCTTCTTAACTGTGAGGATTTGCTGCTTTTCTTTGTCATTTCTGACAGTAAATGAAGAGTGTTTGGGTTTTGGGAAACAGCGAGGAGCATTTTTCACAATAGACTAAATGATTAATCGTGAAAACAATGGCAGATTAATCAATAATGAAAATAATCCTACTCGAGAGTTTTACCTCTTCCGGACTCTGATGGGAGCATCAGTCTTTAATTAGACTGCTCACAGCTCCGACACATAAAGGAACCAGCGCCTTAAACACTAAGTTAACCCTTTAACCTGTGAAAACACCTGTAGGTGTTTTGTTTCACTGGATCATGTTTATTTAATAAAAGGACATTTAATTTGACAGAATGTGAGAGACATAGTGCTCGTGATCAGATTGGGTTCTGGTCCCAGTGGATCCTCCTGGGCTGCTTGGAGGTCATTTCTCCATTTACCTTGAGCAGGCAGTTGCTGTTGACCAGCAGGTTTCCAGGCTTGATGTCTCTGTGCAGGATCCCAGCAGAGTGCAGGTACTTCAGACCTGCACGACAAAACTACAATCAGCTCTTCTTCTTCTTCCTGCGTTCTCTCGCTACAAACGGCCTTATTACTTGGTGCACACCAACAGGTATTAATCTAAACGTATTATTTCTGAAGCTTCAGATTGTATCGAGATAAAACAGGAAGCCGTCATGTGAAACTCTTTAAAGGTTCGGTGCTCCAGCTCAAGGCTCCTTTTGGGTTTAGAACGAGACATTTAGGTGTCAGGTGCGCTGTGGTAAATCAGAGCGCTGTTTGGTCAACAGTTTATCTTGTAGGCCGTGCAGCTACACGCAGTTTTTTTTTATGTAAAATAAAAAAGACAACTTCAAAGCTCCGACTGTGAAGCCCTGCTGGGACATAAAACGATCGATCTAAAATAAAGTAACATGGAAAGAATCAAAGGGATCTGATGATTCTAAACTCGCTGTAGGAAAATCCTGTCCTCACAATATAAAATGGGAAAACTGATGCCGTTGAAGACAATTTGCCAAATCAAGACCAATTAAATTCACACTCTGAATGGTCATCTGAATTCTGTAAAAAACATTTTGGAAAAGTGAAACATTTTTGCTCCAGTTTTGTGGAAATAAATGTGCGACTTTATAGAAGTTATAATGCAGCAGCCGGCGCGGCTCACTGGATGAAAGCTTATCTGGAATATTGATCACAACTCCAGCCAAAACTATTCGATAAACTAATTAACTGATTGATAGATAACTAATCCGCAAATATTTGGGTATTTTGGATTAATCGACGTTCTCTGGTTCCAGCTTCTATACTTCCTGTTCTTCCTTTGTGATAGTAAATTAAATATCTTTGGGTTTTGGACTGATGGATAATGTGAGGAGCTCTTTTCACTCAACAGAGGAATCGATAATGAAAATAAGTGTTAGTTTCAGTCCTACACACGAATACATTTTAATAACCAGTCTGACAACATAAACGACTGCAGTCTGAAGCGACGCCGGCCGCTCACCTCGGAGGATCTGATAGAGGAAGACCTTGATGTGGTCGGTGGTGAGAGGCTGCGGAGACACGATCACTTTGTGGAGGTCGCTCTGCATCAGCTCTGTTATCACGTAGCTGCGGGCGGACGGCTGTCAAGGAAAAAAATAAAAGCTGACAAGCGGCCAGACCTCCGCCCACGTGAACACGCCGCATCTCTGAGAGCACATGCCTCGTCTCCGCTCGCTGAGCAGGTGTCAATAAAACAAAGAGGAAAGAAGATCCTGTCATCTACCCACTAAATATTCACCAGAGGCCGATCTCACATCGGCAGCGACGAGCTGGATTTAGAGCAGAGGCGAGAGGCTAAATTAAGTGAATTAAAAGGAGGACAATTAAAAGAAGAGAAACTGGGACAGAAGGTGTGATAAAGTGTGCTGGAAACGGCAGTGAATTCTGTCTATATGCTGAGAATATTAAACAAGTGAGGGCTGAGCACCGAGGCGTGATTCTCACTTCTGATCGGTTGTTTTTATATATAAATAAATTTTAAAAAGGATACATTTCCTCAAAGCAGTCGATCTGTGGAGGCTGCAAAATGTCCAGAGCTGACAAAACCTGCATGGACAGAAAAACAGACAAACATTCAGTCCTTTTCCCGTCTGTGAAACACGTTTGGTCCCACGTCCCGCCTACTTCCCCTTCCTCTCGTCATTACGTTGTCATGTTTGAAGAAGCACAGCATCCTCAGCTCTCTGAAGACCCTCTTACAGGAGACCAGGTTCTGGAAGACATTGGGCATCTTCTTCAAAGCCACCTTGCGTCCGTCACGTGGGTCGGTAACTGACCTGCAAGAAATCGAGCATCACGAGTAGAGAAGTGTTTTCCTGTGAGAGATAGTTTAGCAGACTGGGACATCTAATTATAAAAAGATGCTAAAAGCTCTCCTGTAAACAGAGTACAACTGCAGCAGAGATTAAACCATTTCAACAGAAATTTATTTTAACAATCACTAAATCGTTTGAGGTATTTTCCATGTACACATGCCGAACGTTTGCAGGTTATACCGTAACAAATGTGAGGATTATTGCTTGTCGTTGACTTATATGATAGAAAAGTGAATATTTTTGGGTTTTTAACTGTTGTTCGGACAAAACAAGCACTCTGAAGACGTCACCTTGGACTCGGAGCATTTTCTGACATTTATGATGAAGATATTTAGTTGCAGCACTAAAAATGTAGAAATTAACAGTTTCTGTATGTTTTAGCCCATGTATCACAACCCACACTTTCCATTGCTGGTTATCATTTTAAGTGTTTGAGTATTGTGAATAGTTTTGTTCCGTCTTCCACCTGTTTCCTGTCGTGCCAATACACTGATCAAATCAACTTAGGAGGCTTTACACTTTGAGTTTGATAATCCTTGTGATAATGTGTGTGTGTGTGTGTGTGAGAATGCAGTTTAAAAAGCAGATTAATTTGAAAGGACAATAAAGCAGAATGTGATGAAACTGCAGGCAGACATGATGTTTCACTGTGATGGACAACTTGTTTCAAGATAGTTTCAAGTCTCTACAGAAACGTAAAGAAACAAATGGCTCTTCAAAACACTAAAATATTCTTTATAGTCACCAGGCGTGCAGGGTGAACATTTACAGGAGTTAAAACATTCAGATCTCCAACATGGTCATTTCTAATGTGTGTTTACCAGACAACGCCAAATGCGCCATAGCCGATGGGGCGGTCTGGCTCCATCTCTGCGGGGCTGGGCACCTCGCTGGCCGGGTTGCTGTAGGGCTGAGGCACCGCTGCTCCGCCGCCGGTGCTCCCTCCGAGAGCTGTGGGGTGACGAGGGGTCCCGGCCGGGGCAGTGGGTCCGGTGAGGCACGGTGTCGCGCTAAGGCCCGTGGAGGGGGCTCCGCAGGAGGAGTTGACACAGAAATACTTGTGGCCCAGCTCAGAGCCCGGAAACAAGTCTCCACAGACGGTCTGCCGGCCTGCGCCGTGAAATGCCATCCTCCGCTCGCCAAAGCCCGAAACAGTCCACCGTGTGCGCACCAAGCTGCTGCCGCTGCCCGGCTAGGCTCGGAGGAAACACGGCCCTTCGCTCAGCATGATCCGCCTGTTTCCTGTGTGAGCATACGGGGGAGACTGAGCATGATGTGTAACGCTAGTGCCGATGTAAACAAGTGAGATCGATGCCAAGACGCAGAAAAGGCAAAGCTGCTGCAGCCAGACCGAAGCTAATCCATTTAGCTAGCTAACATGTACAAACAAACACATTAAAAGTCTGAAGCATGTTGGTTGAAGCACAGCTAATTTCATGAAACACGGTACCGGATGTGGCGTAGCACCTAACGAACAAATCACTGAGTCTTGCACTTTAGTGCGCGAGCTAAGTTACCTTTGTTTGTAGCAAGCCGCACTTACCTGGTTAGTGAGGCTGCTCGGTTAACGAAGCTAACTGTATCCAGCTAGCTAGCCAGCTAACGATGGTCAGCGACGACTCCAAAGCGTGAAAAAATGAAATGTTCAACCCGATGCTAACATCAGCCACACGAGCTGCAGAGTAATTCTCACCAACACAATCATGTGCATTCACGTTATTGCCTTTCCGCTTGAAAAGACCGATTAAAAAAAGCCTCTTCCGTCGGGCAACCAGCTAGCTATCGTGCTAACCAGCTGTTCCAGCTAATAGATTAACCCAATGATGTCTGACCCACATAACTATCATTGGTCGGGTACAGTGACCTACATATTTCAGAAAGAAAAACCATCTCCTGATAACTTAATTTAACCAACGTAAAAACGAAGCAAAGTCAAATCAAAGATGACATGGCACGACAACAAATCTCAAAAAGGCGAAAAAACCGAGTTAGATGCTCGTCGCTGGAGCTAGCCGGATTGTTAGCTAGCTCTGTGATGTAGCCGACCAGCTAGCTGCAGCTAGCTTCTGACTGCTCGCTAGCTGGCCATCGCGTCGTAATATCCACGGAACAAGCGTCCCATTAAGGCGGTTTCTTGTGTTTTCTGGGTGAACGAGTCTCATCCAGGAAGCTCTCGGTGCTATTTTCAACCGGCTTGGTTTCTGGTCGCGTTTACAGCTACAGCTAGCTGGCTAGCTTGTAGGTAAGTAGGAGGAGCTGGTGAAGCCGAGTGGGGGAGGGTTGGTGCTGTTCACCCTGCTGCTGTAAACAATGCTAACGTTAACTTAGCTTCGGTGGCTTCACAGTACCGCCTGAGGGAAAACATGGATCAGCAATCACCCACACACACGAAGATCATTTGAACTGGAATCCACACATGCATTTTACTGCCTTTTAATACAGTAGTAAGGAGGCGCTATGCACTATGCATCAAGTACAGTCAATATGCACAGCCACAGAAAATGTGTCACCAAGGTAGCTACAAATTACATGGCAATTTACCTTTTCAAGGATTACAAATCAGCATCCAGCATAAGAGCAAAGACCATATGAAGCAGAGGAGTTATGCACATTCAATGTTCATGGGGAATATACACAAACAAGTACTGGTCTGCCTTTATCAGCTATAAAAGTGTATATACACGATGGCCCATCTGAAACGGTTGTTCCTATGTCCTGTTAGGTTTCCCTGCTCTGAAGAATCTGACAAAGGCAAACTGGAGAGTGTTTAGTAATAAATTAGGGGAGAAACTCAAGTCATGTTATCTTACTCCATCTTAGTCAAAGTCGATTTCCTCTTTATAAAAAACACTGATATCACGGATTATAAATGATCTAAAAACAGCAACATCTTTACAAAATCATGACAGGCTGTGCAAGTCAGCTGAAAATTAAAACAATGACATGATGGCAAATACAAACAGCTAATTGCTAAGCCATATGAATAAAAACACACATTAATCTTCCTCCTTAATGAACGGGCAGAGGTTTCCTTATTCTCTTATCCGCAGTCTCTTCGCTGGCTTTCACTCATCTGATTTGCAAGACGTTGTACAGTATGTAACATGTACAGTGTGTGTGTGTGTGTGTGTCTCAGAAGAAAGAAAGGGTCCGAAAAAGGCCTCATGAAACCACGAGCAACGCTGAGGAGGAAAGACGACTTCCACGGCAGCTGCTCCCGCTCGGTGTCCTCGTCTGGCAGTCTGTCTGAACACAAGAGCAGTTAATGTTAACGTCATACTAAACCATGAACAGCTAAAATGTGTTTCAACTGATATTGAGGCTTTTCTTTTTCAGATTTTGTAATATACCATTACTGCTTTTATTTTAACAGTATGTTTTCCAGCAGTCTAAAAGGTAACTGCACAAGCTGCAGCTGATTAAGTTTGGAAGCTGCAGAAGTTTGTAACCAACATAAATCCATCTGATCGCGGCCGCAGTCACATGCCCACAGGTATATTAAAGAAGCGGTTTCATACTGGCTGTGGAGGGATTTCCCCGTGTCCCTGATAATCTCACACGACTGAAAGAAATAGGGAACAAACATCTTTGTTAAGATGTGTGTTCGTAAAAAGCAGCAGGGACTTGCTTCATGTTGTCTTCACTACTAACACCTTTATTAACACACCGACGTCAGAAACTTGTAGAAGTCTGTGCTGACATGTTGGCTTAAAAGAGTTCTCCATTATTTATCATCACACTCTGGAAATCTGTCGAATTCACACACAAACAAGGATCCAAATCAATGCAGCAGAACCAGAGATATCGCCTTTTTTATTCTACTCATTCTTCTTCTTTGTCAAAACCTGGCACCTACATTACCCACAATGCAACTCTTCCTCTGACAGCTGTGTGTGACAATGGGGTGTGCTATGCTAGCTAGCGACTAATGTAGCCTGCAGCAGAGATGAGCAGCGGGCCGCAGAGGTCTGGCCTTTCTAACTCCTCACCAACTGTTTTCAGTTTCTAACTTGTAGTCCGACGCTGACTCAAGTGACATCACTCGAGGACACTACAGGCGTTATATCCCTTTAAAACACATGCAGTCTCAGTGCACTTCCCCTTTAAGAGCATCTGTTGAAGTGAAGCATGTTTGAACAGACTAATAACTCACACACACCTGGAGTGGACGCCGTCTTTCTCTCCTCCACGAATCCCCGTTTGCCTTCGCCTCCATTTAACCAACTCCCCCGCCTCCATCCTCAGCCCCACCCGTCCCACCCCCAGCTCCCCCCCTCGCCCTCCCAGCGTGCTAGCTGTGGGGCTGGGGGGCAATACTGGAGCAGTCAGTTACCAGCAGTCCCACTGTGCTGGCGCTGGACACAGTGACAGCCACGCTGGTGGTGCCCACCGGGCCCGCGCTCGTCGGGTCGGGGCTGGGGTCGCCCTGGTTGGCGTGGGTGCCCATGTGACCCTGGAGCTGCGTGGCCGTCTTGCACTGCACCCCGCACAGCTGGCAGAGCAGCACCCCGCCGGCCCCCGTCCCACCAAAGCCCCCCCGCGCCCCGCCGCTCTCCTTCCACTCCTGGCCGTGGTGCTTCTGGGCGTGGACACGCAGGTACGTGAGGGTGGTGAAGCCTGGAAATGCACACCGACACCTGGTGAATATAGTTATTTATGTTCTGCCCATTTTATTACAGAAATATTGTGATGTACTGTTAATTATAATTATCACATGTTGCAGAACCACATGTACGATGATCACAGTTATTGGGACAGTATTGCAGTTATCCTGTGATTCCTGTGGTGGAAAGTAACTAAGTACATTTACTCAACTACTGTACTTTAGTACAATTTTGAGGTACTTGTACTTTTTTTGAGTCTTTCTACTCCACCACATCTCAGAGGGAACATTTATACTACATTTATCTGACAGCTTTAGTAACTTTACAGATTTATATTATTAACACAAAATCTGATATATTATTATAGATTAAGCTACCAAGCAGTTTAAGTTGTTAAAATGAGCTCCACCTTTTTTTAAATAAATGTTGCTGCACCAGTATGAGCTTGCTCAGGTATCTTACTGCGGTTGCAGAGGTGGCAGGCGTGGTGCTGCGACTGGTTGTGGACCCTCATGTGGTCGGTGATGTAAGCAGCAGACAGCAGCTTCCCACAGATGTGACACGGCACCTTCTCCTCGTGACGGATCAGGTGGGCGCGGAGTCGATCCCGTGTGGCGAACGCCGACGTGCACATCTGGGGAAAACAGGAAGACGTGTGACTACATGAAGGTGAGACAGAAGCCGGCGTGGAGACAAAAGACTGAGAACATAAATACAACAAAGGGCAGAATGGATCAAATCTTCTAAATGAATAAACTGCAAACTCAATTAGGAAAACTGTTAAAGATAAAATAAGCAGTTTTTCATCACATTGATGCAAAAGATCCTGTAAATTTAATATTTCCACAAAGCAGACCGGCTCATTGATTTAAACCACGACCAAAAGCAAGCAGAGATATTATGGGATGAACTCTTCCATATACAGTTTTCATCGTGTCACAGTTTGTATCGTCACATAGCAACCCTAACAGAACCACAAGGGAAGTGTTGTGAACACAAAAACAAAACTGTAGTAATAAAGTCAAACAAACTGTCATAAAGCAGCAAAAAAACGTTTGATAAAATTTGTTTGTTTTGTTTATTTTATGTTCTATGTGTGGCTTTTTTTGTTAACAGGGTTAGACGATTATTGTGTCTCGCTTTGAGTTTGATTTTTTCATCATTTTCATAATAATTATCATCATCATCATCATCATCATCCAGTGTTTCATGGTCTATATGATTCACAAACCCATAGCGGTTGAACTCCAGTAAACAGACAGATGAAGACGTTACCGTGCACTTGAACGGTCTCTCTGTAGAGTGCACCTGTCGAACGTGGCTGTTGAGGTGGTCCGGTCTGAAAAACACAGAAGGACTCATTACAAACCACACGATGTCTCGTCTCCACACCACGTTATGTGTATTAACCCAAAGCTACCAGGCGAAGAGTTAGAAGTTTGGCTGTGATGTTGCCTCCTGGTCGGCAGCTTTATGATAAACGTTCATGTTCTGTCATGTGATGGTGACAGCTGCTTGCGGAGGAGACCTGCTGGGTCTAAGTTAGTACCGAGAGAAGGCCTTGGCGCAGTGAGGACAGATGTACGGTTTCTCCACGCCGCCTTGGTGCGAGCGAACGTGGTAGCTCATCCTGTCTTTCCTCTTGAAGCGCTGCTGGCAGATGGGGCAGGAGTAGGGCTTCTCGTCCGAGTGGGACAGGCGGTGGCGGTTGAGGTGGTAGACGTCTCTGAAGGCCTTCCCACAGGCCTCGCAGGCGTGGTTCTTCCTCACCTGGTTGGTGCTGGGGTTGGGGTTGGGGTTGGGGTTCTGTGGAGCAGCAGCAGAGAGGTTATTAAGCTTTGACCAACTGTCCCTGTTTCAGTGAGGAAAAGTACTGCTGGTGGTTAACAGAGACAGATAACAGAGAAATCAACACAAACTGATTTTCTTCTTTTTCTTTCCACATAAGATGCTGCCAACTGGTTTTGAATTTGTTTCTCTGTGTGTGATTTAGCATGCAGGCTGTTTTTAGGCACAGGTGAGCCTGAAACACCTGTGTGGTGTTAATATGCTCATGATGAACAGTCACACTTTCTGTTAACAGATCCTTTGTTTTGTTTTCTCTCAGCTGCAGGAACATGTTTCTTGGTCTACTAACCGATTTTTTTGTTTTAAAACTTCGATAACTCACCGGATCGTCTCCCAGCATGTTACTGCACATCCCTCTTTTTTCAGAATGTAAATAGCTATTAAAATATAAAATTTCATAGGATGCATAATGTTTAAAAAAGAAAAAAAGGATAATGAGAAGGGGAGCTGTTAATTTGTTGTTGTAACTGCAGGATACTTGGTTGTAGTTGGTGAAATGTTCTCAACTATCCTCTAAATAAAGAACTGAAAACTGGAGGGATTTCTGTGGTCGTGGAGAACAAACCCGGGAACCTGAGGACGAACATCACAGTCGCTGCGCTCGCTGCACGCCGATCACACGACCCACCTGCTCCATGGAGCCCACAACAACAACAGCTGCCTGGATGGGCTGAGGCGGCGCAGCCATGGTTACGGTTGCCGGGACGATGGACACAGAGACCGGTTGGCCGTCTTGGTTGGCGTGCTGACCGGGCTGGGGGAGGGCCTCGGGGGCGGCGGGGGGAGGGTGAGGAAGAGGCTGGGAGGGCAGGGTGAGATGGAGGAGGGAGAGAGGGACAGTCTGCTTCTCCACCCGTCCTCCCTTTCCGCCATCCTCCTTATCCCGGGCGGCGCGGTCCTTCATCTTGACGCCCGTGTGCACCGACTGGTGCCGCCGCAGGTTGTAGCTGTTCTTGAACTCCTTGTTGCAGGTGGCGCAGATGTGGGCCGGCCGGCCCGGTTTGGTGAGCGGTTTGACTGACAGACACAGGAGAGGGCCCAAACATCACTTTACATTTTCACTTTTAAATTCAGAATCATTTTCACATCAAGTTATTTTGCTGCTCTGCATCACGGCTTCGTAGAACTGAACTGTGTTTCCATCTACGGAGGACAGAAGGTGCCAAAACTTTGAAGGAGAAAAATAAAAGTAATTTTCCCATTTAATGGTTTGTCATAATTATTTATTTCTTCTTCTTCTGTCATGTGATTTTACGTCGTCATGTTTAATTGGCTCCTTTACTCCTCTGAGCTCTTCATCCTGTTTCTGTGTGTTGTTGTTCTTTTAATGGCTAATTTAACATCTTTTGGCTGATGCCGGCACATTAAAGTGATCGTGGGGCATCACGCTTGTAAATAAACAGTTTGAGACCCCCCCCCTCCTGTCCTCACCAGGTAGCGGCTCCTCGCTCAGGGCGGCGGTGTCGACGGTGGACGGCGGCGTCACGATGTGCTCTGCTGGAGGACTCTGGGCGGCGCCGGTCAGCTCAGGCAGCAGCTCAGACTGAAGAGGCGTCTCTGGTTGGCTCTGAGTCGACGGCGTCTACGAGAATCGAACAGGAAGCACATTTATTGATCCTCAGATACACTGATCAGATACAGTTTGGCAATCTTCAGTTTTTTAATTCCCTTTCTCTGAAGGAAAACGCCACGACCACTTAATATTAACAACTGCTCTATTTAAGATCAAAGGTCCCCTGCTGGGTAAAGGTTTAAATCTGAGAGGTTAAACATTTAGTCCACTAATTGATTATTTAACTATTTTGATCACCAGTTAAGTTCATTCAAACATTCTCTGGTTGCAGCTTCTCAGATGAGACGATTTGCTGCTTTTATATAATTATAAACTAAAGATCTTTGTCAATACAAGACATCTGAAGACACCTTGGACTCTTTTCTGACATCTTACTGATCCAAACAGTTAATCAATCACTTGAGAAAATAATCATCAGATTATAGATTATAGAATGTTCAATATCACAGCGTATTCACAAACAAAAACGCAGTTCATCAGATTATCCCAAACCGGCACACACACAGTGGCACCAGGGATCATGGGACCCCTGAGGGTCTGGAGCCTTGGTGCAGTTGGTAATCCAGCCCTGCTCAGAGGTTAATCTGGACCTGATTAGAGGGTTAGATTAATGCTGACATTATTAATAAACATCCAAGCATAAAAGGTAAAAATCCACCTGCCAGCTGGGGAACACCAAACCAAAAGCCAACTTTACCCTGACCCCTCTGTGACCTCCTCCATCTTTTACACCCCCTCCCTCTTTAACCCCATGCAAAAATGTCATACACCCCCCTCCACCTCCACCACCTCTTTTCTCCTCCCCAAACACCCAAAGCAGCTCCAGCATCAATTAAGACTTACCTGAAAGAGGAAATTACTCCAGGAGGTATCCATCCTGAGCACCGCAGGGACCAGGAGCCAAGCAGCCTGGGACCAAAGAGGGGAGGGAGGCAGGCAACGGAGCCCTGGAACAAATGCTCCAACTGCTGCTATGAAAACACAGTCTGGGGCCTGTATCGCAGCTCTGCACGGGGTTAATTAGTGGAAATAAATAATGACATCGGACGATATTTAGCTTAAATCAACCAGCACTTATTAGTGATTAGGCTGCTATGAGTTATGAATTAATATGGCAGTCTGTTGGCAATATACAGGCACTGACAAGATGATTTTGTAAATGCGACAAAATGGTTGTATCATGCTTGCTTTAATGATGCGGGTTTTTTTAAATATCATTTGCTTATGTCTACTGTAATAAAATTTGGTGAATTGCATGCAGAATAGAGATAATTTTTATGCAGAAGATGAGCAGGATGTAGTCGAAACGTGCTAATCATAGTCAGCAGCTGTTCAGGAGTCATTTATTTGCGATAGCTCCGAAAAGGCCGCAGCGTCGGGTCCCAAGCCTCGGCGTTGCGTACAGCTCGTCCCCTAACTAGAGAGCTCCTGGTCGGCCGCGGTCCATGGCTCCGCCTCGGTGTTTCAATCGACAGGATGACATCTTTCTCTTTTTTTTAAATTCTCTCCCTCACTCCCTCTCGCCCTCCCTCCCTCTCTGTCTTTCTTCCTTTTCTTTTTTTATCTCTTCTTCACCCCCTCTGTCCCTCTCTGCTTTAAAGGGAAAGTATTTTGTGTATGCACCCTCCTCGCGGACCCCGGCTCGTCTCGTGCCGTCCCTCTCGCCCCCGCCGCCGCCGCCGCTTCACGGTAGGCCGACAAATAATGAAATCCGACATTTATAGAATCAGCTCGGCCGTTAATCCCCCCGCTTCGCTTTAAATAAAAAAATCCGCCGGTACTTCTGAAAACACGCGCCCAGCCATCCGGACCTCGCGCGCCGAACTCTTGGCTAAAATGGTGCCGTGTTTAGCTAAAACAAGGCTTTATCCTCGAGCATCTTAAAGGTAACGATGCGCGCAAGTGCAACAGCTGGCTCTCACCTCAGTACACATGACGTCCATTCCTGAGCGGGCCAGACAGAATGGCACACCAAACTCCATTCAAAAAAATCATACATTTCATTTACGCTTGCGTTTAAGTGATAAAAATAATGCTAATAAGCAAGGCCACGTATCTTTTTGCCATTCAATAAGAGGCACTGAAATTCGGCATGCATCCAATGCACCAAACAGTATTTTATTACTAAAAATAATACACTCTTTTTACACAAAAGTACACTGTGCTTAATCAGGGATAGGGCTGATCATTATGTTATGAAGAGGGTGGTTTATTAAAGTACATTTATGCTATAAACTGATTATTGCTGGTGCAATGAAATAGCACAAGTAGGACTTTGTATAGATTATTTTGACTGTACATTAAATGAGAATGCAGGTATGTACAGTATATGTATGCACATGTGCATGCAGATATATATATATAGATATATATATTTAATTCATTCTAGGTATATTGCAAGTAGGGACTTCCCAACCTCCTGGATTAAAAAAAGGATAAGACAGCAACATATTTTCAGCTGCATCAGGCAAAAGTACATGTTATTGTACCAATATAAAACTTATTCTCAGGATATCAGTGATTTGATATGTGAGTGATATGTTGTTTAATTTTCCTGCTGCAAAATAAAAAATACAACAAAGATGACTGATAATATGTTTTCTACATTTGACTTTATTCTGAAAACTGTCACGATTAGTCTTTAATCATTGTTTTTAGATATCTGTGGGAACGACCATGGAAATGATTGGCTATCAGATATTAATAATTTAAATTTCCTGCATCCTTTGTGTCTGCAGAAATACATACCGGCCTACATGAGCTCCGCTATCCTCTCTGTCCACATGACATTTTACCACAGACAGCTTTAATATTAAAGCATGAATACTGCACATGCAGCCGAGCAACGGTCTCCAAAGATTTACAACCTTTTTAATGCTAATAAGAATGAAGAATAAGACGGGTTTCATCAGTAAAGACATTTTGGAAACAGGACTAACTGTTCACCTCTCAGCAGATTTCATTAAAGCATCTTTGAAACTGCCTCTGAGACATTAAACAATCTGCTGGACTGGTTTTCAAGGCCTTGGATGTAAGATTTCTCCTGACCTGCAGAAGCTGGAAGTGAAAAAACAGAAATCTGGTTTTCATTGTCTTTATTTCGCAGCTGCTTTAACAGTAAATTCGAGCCCATCAAATATATTAATAACAACAGCTGATGTCTTATAAACAGAATATTAGACTTGGCTTTGCTGTTGTCTGCTCATATACATTTGTATTTTATAATAATACATTCTGGGAAAACAAGAATATTTCTATTTCAACACTTTTCACACACATTCTGCACTGAAACTTTACAGTGACATTTAAAATGTACAACACAAAACAAACCATAACGGAGAATACCTCGCGTGAGCTATAACTTATGTCCTGCATAACTTCAGAATAAAACAAAAAGAAACGCGTCTCTTCTACCACAAAGAAACGTCCTAAATATCAAATAAGCACAAACTGGTCGGCGTCCCTCCAGCGCAACAATCCCTTTTCACTCAGTCACCAGAATGTGAGCACATAAACAGCAAGAGGAATCACAAAAGGAATATTTCAGCATGTTTAAAAACTCCCCACCGAACGCTTCATCAGGAAAAGAGACAGATATTTGTTCTAAAAGTAAAGTTTGTGATGAATGAACGCTTCAGTTTTTTGGTCTGTCGTATACTTCAGGGACACATTTTCATCTTTACAAATAAAAATGAAACAAATTAGGAATAAAGGTGGATTTTTAACGTTTCTACGCTTCCTGTTGTAGACGTCCAGCTGACAGGAGGCGCTCGGTGTTCATCCGTCAAACTAAAGGCCTCAATACTCGCTCATAAACAATTTATACAGGTTTCTCACTTTTGGGTTGTAAGAGAACGGCCGGGTTTGTTCTCCATCAGTCTCCCAGAGCCCAAGTCGACATATTTAAATGTCTTATTTTGTCTCAACAACAGCTCAAAACTCAGAGATATTACATTTAATATCAGAGGAGACAAACAGCCATCAAACACAGTCTTTAAATACGGATTTCAGCTGCAGACTCGAGGGATTCTTGTACCTGTGAATTACTTACTAACATTTCTAACTGCAGATGCAACCAGCAGCAATCCAGATGTTCTGAATGAGCGGTTTATAACTGATCTATGAAGCATTATTTAAAGATTTATTCGCCGTTAACGAAGCCACGAAGTGAGACACAGTTCAGAGAGTCTCTGAAACATGCAGCACGCTGTGATGCTTCTCGCTGCATCCAAATATTTAGCAGGAATATTTTTAGCTTCTGTTGACGCAGCGTTTCTAAATACATGCGATTAGTTCGTCCGATTGTCTCTTTCATGCGGCCGACACCAGACGGGTAAAACCAAACTGTGGCTTTGAAACACGAAGTGAGCAGAAACAGTGTGAATGTTTAACTCCAGATGTTTGACTGCTTAACAGCTTCATGATTATCAGACCTGAACAGACAGATGTGCTGAGGCAGTTTGTGCGTCTTGTGTTTTATCATTAGATATTCCAGTCACATAGTTCCAGTAATTTTAAACCTGGATCCTAATTTTTTACATATTTTGGAGTCTAAATGACTAATAGGTACAAAATGTTTTGGAACTGGTCCAGTAGATCGCCTCCGCCGGCTGCCGTCGTCTTCCTGCAACAACTCAACCTCTCGTGAGATTTCAGAGTGAGACTTTCTGTTTCTGGTTAAACAAAAAGGATCTGACTCCTTAACAAACAGTCTGTCTCTGCAGGGATCCTGTCCACAATGCTGTCAGACACTTAGAATACCAGTCTGAACCAGAGTCAGTGTTAAAAACAAGCAGTTTTAGTGGACGCAAACATGGCAGTGGTGCCGGGGTCTCCCTCGGTAAACCGGTTAGCGGTTACACGATCAACGTGAACTTTAAACTCACTTCAGCTCCATTCAGACTCCGTGACCCCGGCGTCACATGTGACTCTGAGTGAGCTCCACTTTTAAAATCCATCATTCAAACAATCAATCAGCTGCTGAGCTCAATCAGACTCAACCTCGTCATCAACGTGGTTATTAGAGGACAGTTTAAACGCTCATTAAATATGTGGCTTTGTTGTGCGATAAGACGAATATTATATGGGACACAGATGGACGTGAACCGAATCTGTGAATAAAACATAAGAGGGACAAACTGAGGGGAGAAATCTTTCACTGTCTGTACTTTTATATTGTGGTGTGAGTTTATGTTGCGATACAGACGAACAAGTGCAGAAAGTAAATAGTCCACCTGTCTGCATCTGGAATTTGAATGTGGTGATATTTGGTCATAAAACTTTCTTTCTTTCTGACAAACTGAAGTGTTTCGCGTCTGGTTTAAGTGCACAAACTCTGCTGACTGTTCCCCTTCAGATAATGAGAATAAATAAAACCTCTCCGCCTCCTCTCTCACTGGGCCTTCGTGCTTCTCTCCCGCTCGGCGGCGTCGAGGGCGGCCATGTTCTGGGAGGCGGTGATGAGGTGCAGGAGGCTGATGCCGGACTTCAGCAGGCTGATGGTCCCGCAGAGTCCCTGCAGCCAGTAGAGCCAGGCTGCAGCAGAGAGCACAGACACACAGCAGGTCAAAGAATTTTAAGATTTATTTCACATCCATACGGATGTGGATGTACGATGATGTGTTCAGGTCCAGAGCAGCGAGGAGACGCCGCGTTAGCCCACAGACAGTTTGCATTAGTGGTTATTGATCCATGTTGGTTTCGTTTTGTTACAGCGTGATCAATACACATTTTTCACAAAAAAACACATTTAAAAGTGAGACTGAAGTTAATGCAACTTTATGAAAGTAATGTTCATAAACCAATCCATTTTGAAGACCTGTCATTTTAAGGCCTAAAAGTCAGATTATTGGATTTTTTAAGACTTTTCAAGGACCTGTGGAGACCCTGTGGAGACCCTGTGGAGACCCTGTGGATCCTACAGTCTGTGGGTGCGAGCTGTGGCTCTGGTCTGTTCATTAGAGGGTGAGGAGGAGGAGCGTCTTACCTGCAGGCTCCTGGATGTGATGAAGGACGTACAGCAGACAGAAGAAGAGCTCGTTCCCGGCACACATCACAAACAGCACCGGCTGCAGGAGACAGACACTCAGCTGCTCAGCTCAGACACTGAACCCAAATATTATCCAGACCACAACGTGGCTTTTTATACATGACATACAGTCTGTGTGTGTGTGTGTGTGTGTGTGTGTGTGTGTGTGTGTGTGTGTGTGTGTGTGTGCTCCTCACCTTGGAGGTGTAGTAGATGCGGAGGACGGGGTTTCCGGAGAGGTCGATGGTCTTGTGACTGGCTGATCCCTTTATGGTTGAGCTGAGAAAACACAAGAAGAAGAAAGACGACGAGATGCAGCGAGCTGCGACTTTACGGTTGTTGCTTTATTGATTTTATTTATTCATTTACACTCTCGTTTCTCATCCACGGAGCAGAAACTCCATCCTGCCTCTTCCTCCACATGACGCTCACATGGAGAACATGTGTGTGTGTGGGGGAGGTGATGACGTACCTGTGCAGGTGCAGCCAGTGGCTGGCGATGTCCAGACACATGCTGAGCTGGAACAGGAAGGTGTAGGAGGGGTAGATGAGCGACAGGTTGACCAGCAGACACATGGTGGCACAGCGGTCCGTCAGCATGTCCAGCATGGCTCCAAACTTGGTGGCTGAAAGAAAACGGAGGAAGATTATCTGTAAGAACAGATCTGTTTATTCTGTTAAACTCGTCGACACGAACAAGTCAAATAAAACAAAGACAGAAAAATAATACACGTTGTCTTTTAGTGCATCTTCTAAGGAGAATATTAACTATATATAAAAATATAGATTAAATGTATAATAAATACATTGATTAAGCGCCCGTGCAGCGTGGCCATCGAAGGCGTCGAGGAGGCCGCTGAGCAGGTAGAAGAAGACGGCGGGCCACGGACAGCAGGGCATCAGGTAGAAGGACAGCAGGGCCAAGACCACACGGGCGTAACCTGCAGGCACAGACCCCAGACCAGAGACTAGCGTTATTTTATCTATTATTATTATTATTCAGAAGCATAAAGCTGAACTTTGGCTGTTCGATCAGAATCAGCCCTGGTGTGCGTTTTTTAGGATTATGTTGCCTTCACTTGACGTGGATCAGACGGGGCGTTTCAAACCACTTGGCCACCAGAATGGTTCGAGTCCCTTGTTGCACTTCCTGTCATCTGTCTGTCTGTCTGTCTGTAATAAAGGTATAACAATGCCGACCACCTGTCAGGTCAGCACGTTTAAGGGACAAGTGAACCTAATGATTAAACCTTCTGTTTTGTTTTATTAACTGCATATTCTGTTTTTGTTAACTTTGTTAACTGAAACTTTGGATCCTTGACTCCATTAATCTGATGACTGGATTTATATCCCTTTACAGACAGGACAGGAACTGTTTTAATTTGTATTTCAATAAATGATTTAATTGATAAACTGTCTTATAATGATGACAGATGATCACCACATTTGACCAGATAATTCACTTTACAATAGAAAGAAAAGCAATAAATCATCACATCTGGGAAGCTTGAACCTGAAAATGCTGATAGATAGATTACATTATGTTTTATATTTTCACAATTTCTCTCAGCATCATCCACTGTACGTCGGCTAATGCTAAGCTAGCTACATGTTGGTAGAGGCGGTTGAAACTCACCGATTAAATTGGGAACGAAGAAGAAAATATTTTCCTGCGCCATCTTTAAGGTTTGAGCTTTTTGGTGGAAACACGTCGTCTTTTTGTTTCCGTTTAACTCGTATTTGAGAGAGAAACTCAACCGTTACAGGCGAGTTTGTCAGCGATGACTTCCGCTCTGCAGCGTTTTGAATTTAGACACGGCTTCCGGTGAATCTGTTTTCAGAATAAAAGCATCATGACTAATCTACTAAATCTCAAATACAATCTTATGAGATCTATTAAAAACAGAACAATATATCTTTTTAACAATTAAACAAAATAGTTTAAAATCGGTAAGAAAAAGATTTACTATTTAAAACATCAAGTTTGATTAAAAAAATATTTTCCACTGTAGTGACATACATTCAAGTTGTGCTTTTATTTTAGAAGACCAAAATATCTCTTTCCGGTCTGTCTACCGTTTCTGTCCAGCTTGATGACGCCAGCGACCACAGCGTAGCTCCGCTTGCGCCGTGACGTCATGTGACGCAGCTCACGCCGTGCAGCGCGCACCTCCCCTTTAATAATTTCCCCCAGAAACAGATTGAAAAGCTATTTTCAGGTTTTATCACCTCCGACGTCACCGGAAGCACATTTTCCCCGAGCAGGAGAAGAAAGATGAAAAGGAACTCGTGATAAAAATACTTTTAATAAATTATGAGATAGTGAAAACTTCGACTTCATGAGTATTTTTATTTTAATAATATTTTTCTTATTGCACCGCTACAGGTCACAAATATATTAAAGGATCAATCACTGATTTTATTTATCTACTTTTTATTTTGTGCCACAGAAATTTGATATTAACTCACAGAATTTAAAAGTTTGAGTCACAGATTGAAAACAATCTGCATTTCTTTGTTTCTAATAAAATGGAAGCTGTAAATGTTAAAACTGAAAACAAATTAATTACAAGATGACACATAATATACATTAATTTAATCTAATTCACATAGCTTGTAATATCTCTTTTAAACGATCAAGGTATTAATTTATTATTAAATCTATAATTACTCTGGTAGGGCTCCATGTTGGTCCAGAAAAATGAATCAAATAAACATAAAAAACATTTATCAACTGATTTGATGAAGGAAAAGCGTAAAGTGTTTTTTTGGGGTTATTTTACACTCCGTTTTATTATTTATCAAACAATATTATTTATTGATGTATTCAGTTATATTTTTGTCTGACAAACTTTTACCACAATTGATCAGATTTGTTTTTGCCAATTTAGGAAAAACATACAGTGGATAAAATTCCATCATGCAGCTTTTGGAAATTTAAATTTAAAAGGGGAAATGTTTGGGGTCTTAAAATAAAGTTCTTGGAGGAAGCTTCAGACACAAATGTGAGTTTTCTGGTGAAGCTATTGAACTCCATTAACCTTTGACCTTCTCGCCCAACAGACAACACCGACAACAAACCAACGCTTCTGTTTTTGTTCATTTATTTCTCCAAAATTATTTTGTTACGTTTCTGTACAACTCGCTTCTTAACACTCCTCCAAACGTTTTGCATTGAACCTGAACACCTCCTGCTCTGAAAACTGGTTTCAGTCCATCCACACATGCATTCTGCTCCACACACAAACACCACCGCCGCCGGCGCCAAGCGTCCTGTCAGTTTATTAACCTGCCGGCCACAAACAGGACAGTCACCCCCGACTGTTTTTTTTGGGGGGGGGGGGGGGGGG
>LKNJ01002824.1:0-26278 GCA_002120245.1 Maccullochella peelii | reverse complement strand
GGGGGATGAAGGTGTTTCCCGCCTTCAGAGGTCGAGGCAGCAACACTGAACTTTGTCCCACAGAAACATTTAAAACTGCACCAGGAAACATTCGGACCCGCATGAAAGAAAAAAAAGGAATAACAGCACGGCATTCTGGGAAATCTGCTCGTTTGCCATCGAGTCGTGAACGCACCGAACCGGAGCTGAAACAGGAAGAACGTTTTTGTTTTGATGATTGTTTTTTCCTTCTGGATTAAATTTGCTTCAAAAGCTTCAGTTTACAAATGTCAAAGTGCCCCTGAACGCACCGCAGAGCAGCTGACAGAAACAAACATGGCGTCTGAATTAGAGCAGGAAATCAAATAACTGTCATTTTAACAGAATTTGCTGCTTTTTGCTGTTTTATGTGACAAACTGAAAATGTTTGTCGGACAAAACAAGACATCTGAAAAGCTTTTAATAAACCAAACAACTATTAAAATAAATTAATAGTAGCCCTAAATCAACAATCTAGAGCTGAAACTAATGATTTTCAATACCGATTAATCTGCAGATTATTTCTTCAAATAATGGATAAAATGTCAGAAACTTCGGGGACATCTTCAAATGTCTTGAGAAGACGGCAAACATCCTGCAAGTCTGATGACACGAAAGCACAGAAATCCTGACGTCAGTGAACTGCTCACAGTAGATGTTTACGATCTGCTCGGCGCAGCTTTAACTGGCAGAAACAACGGGAACGATCAGCACTGAAGCTCATTACAAAAGAAACAAGTTGGCAAAATGAAGTCACACGGTTCACACGTTGTCTGGATGTTTCCATCTTCTGTAGCGTCTTTATTGTGTCCACCTGGGATTAAAGTCCAGCATGTCCTGTGTAGGGGACACCTCCGAGTTTCCTCGCCGGCGTCGCTCCTCAACATTTGCACAAATACGGAAAAGAAACTAAAACCGAAACAAAGTCTGCACGCGAGAAAAATGCATTTGTTTTTTCCACCCAAACATTCTTTTACCATCAGTGCAAATGAGGTAGACGTGAAAACCAGCGGCAGCAACAGATCCCACTGAGCTCAGCTTCCTGCAGGGGGGGGGTCATGTAACAGAGGAGGGGGCGGGACATGTGACAGACGGGGGGGCGGGACATGCGACTGCAGGAAGCGAGCAGAGGATGTTTCTACCCATTCACACTGGAAAACCAATGAGGAGCGGTCGACCTGGAGCCCCAGAGTGATCAATATCAAACTAACAAGGAACTAAAGCACAAACAGCCAGATCAATACGTTGTGCAAAATAGATACATTTACTAAAAATGGTGTTTTTGTTTTACAGGAGTTCATTTTCATTTCATATTGGATTTTTTACATTTTATTTCATTTCATGTCACTTTTCATGACAGTGACATCATGAAATTATATAAAATAAAACATGAAAAACAACAAAAGTGGGAAAAAGACCAAAATAAAATAAATTTTAAAAACCGACTTTAAGAAGAAAAAAAAAAGGGGGGCATCTGAAATAAAATAAAACATAATGAAATTAAAATTAAATCCAGTAAAACTCAACACGATGAAACAACATTTCATAATAACTTACAAACTGTTGGTTCATTTCTATATTTTACACAATTGATTCGTCTTTTTAAATGACTGAACATTGAACCCTTTGGGCCTCCGTATTTTGCAGGTTTCAGTGTTTTCGGGGGGGTCCTATAAAACTAAAAATAAAAACATGGCACCAAACGTAGTGAAAGAAATGTGGAAACACGTCGTGTTACTCCTCTTAATACTGGCTCAAAATAAAAAATCTAAAGTAAATAAAAGGTCGAACGCAGCGCCGCCCAGAAGCTGGAGACTCCCTCCCTGAGACCTCGGCAGGAATGCTGGGAAAGGTAGTCCTTTTGTCCTCCTTTAAAACAATAATTTTTTTTTTTATAGCTCTATCACAGTAACATTGCGCGTATTCCCCACCTAGTGGTCAAAATTGGCAATTACACTTTTAAAAACTTAAAAATTGGCATACAACATAAATATTCCAACTGCGGTAAGAGGTAATAATAATGATAGCATCTATTTGTTGGCATCTAGTACAAATTGGTAAAACCCACGTGACAAAATAATCATTATTATTACTCTAACAGCCTCAAAGTTAGTGCTTTTATGTACACTGGCAAGTCAAAGTGTTGGACAGTGAACAATCTTCAGTACACCTGCGACACTCACACAGGTATCTTACATTTATATGCTTTTATATAAATAGGTAGTGTGCATGTTTATCCATACAAATGCCGTCTGTACACAAGAAGTGCCGCGCACCGAACTGCACTAACCTGTAAGGTAACATGTACATCTTATCTACAGGTGCAGACCGAACTGAGGGCCAACAGGTGGAGGTGTGTAGGGAAGCGCACACACACTTTCAGCAGAGGTCGCACACAGATTTAGTGCTCAGCTCACTCATAAACACTCTCTGGCAGCGCAGCGCCCCCCCCCCCCTTTAAAAAAGGAGGAGCACTCACACATTTTGGGACGTTTTCTTGTTTATTTTAAACTGGAGTCACGTGAGGTCGCTCTCTGCGCGTTCGAACAGAAAGTGTGATTACGACTTTACAACAGCTTCACATTTATCTTTCTACGTTGCATCTTCTTGGTCTGCAAGTTAATCCCGTCCCCGAGGATGATCAGAGTTTAATCTCTCTCTGGGTGTATCGGGTCAGAGATCAATGTGTGTTTAGTGACAATAAACAGTAAACTACCAGGTGTGACAGGGCTGTAAAATACTCACTTTTATAGGATTATGGGTGTAAGTTAACTCTAGTGGGGCTCATTTTCTCTTTCAAAAGGCATAAACATGCCCCCCCTCGAAAAACAGGCCAGGAAGCACTTTGATGTCAATCAGAAAAGTGATTTTTGTATCAATATCGAGTATTCAATTTGTTGGACATCCCCCGTCTTGAAAACATTAGATGGTTTGTCGGAGGATTTTATGGCCCACTCTAACCGGGGTTTGATTCGGCGGACAGGACGGCGTTTCCTGCTCCAGACCCCGCAGCGTTGACATGTGACGGCTGTTGGACGAGTTTAGCCTCCTGATGAGGCTGAGTAACACGGAGGCACTTCTGCTCCGAACACCCAGAGATCAAACGGATCGATCGATCAAACGTCCGACGGTTCCTGCGAGGAGGCGTGACTAAAGGGCAGCGGTCGAGTTGTCTCGGATCAGCCCAACAAAGAGACGGCAGTGTTTAATTGTCATGTACAGAATCTTATCTCTACAAATAAAAGAAATGTGTTCCCTCGCTCGACCCCCCCGCCCGCCGCTGCCCCGCTGAATGTATGAAACACTTATGAATCAAAAACTGGGTTTACAATTGAGCGTTATTTACATAGTTACAGTGGTTTTTAAAGCACCGCTAGCCAAGTGGAAGCTCCACACTAACTGAAACCTGCTCGTCGCCTCGACTTTAAACCTGAACACCTGAAGGTCTCGAATCTCAAACCGGTCCGACAGGCGACTCGTGTCTCCTGCAGTTAAACACCACAAATCAAGTCTGTGCAACGGATTCAGCGCGTCACAAAGTGAACAAATGGACTCGTTTTGTTTCCAGATCTTAAACAAGTCGACTTGTTCAGTTTGCAACGCGCGGCTCATTTTCACACATGCGGACACGTCGCTTGTTTTTTTTGTTTCGTCACTGTGCAACTCTGTAATGTGTGGAAGAGGTCCACTGTGATCCAGAACCGGCAGCCCGGTGGTTCCTCTCTCTCTTTTCAGGAACAGCTGTGGGTCCCTGCGCACTTCAAGAAAGGAGATCTTAAAATTTACACTTTTAAAATTCAGGAATTAGCTATTTTTTAACGATTGATTTTTGCTCCGGCTCTCTGAAGGCTCTTAAAATATGCTAAAACCTAAAGCTCTCGGTCTCCGGTAGTTCTGCTCCTGTGTGTTTCCTTTAGAGGAGCAGAGAGGAGCAGAGAGGGGCCTCGGGCCCTCTCACGAGTAGGAGAGGTGAGAGCCGTTAGAAATGTGAGAAGTGACCGACGTGCTCCGACTGAGCCCTCCGTCGCTCCCCCCGCCGCCGCCTGGCCCCCCAGAGGCCGTCCTCCTCAGAGGCTGGGGGCTGTTCCTGAGGGCCATCAGACTGGGGCCCCTGACGCTCAGGCCTCCGCCTCCGTAGCCTCCCTGTGACGATGAGGACGAAGAGGCGGAGGAGGGAGGAGAGGAAGAGGAGAGGGAGATGGGGGGAGGCGGCGGTGGGGGAGGCAGGAGAGCCAAGGACTGGGAGGAGGCGTGGGTGGAGAGATGGTGGTGGTGGTGGTGGTGGTGGTGGTGGCCCTGGGAGTGATGGGGGTAGTGGCCCCCTCCTCCCACCCACTCCCTGGCCCGCTCGCGCTCCCTGCTGTCACGCTCGTGGCCGTCGCGGTAGAGCTGCGGCGTGCTCTGGTGGTGCTGGTAGTGCTGAGGGAGGTAGTGCTGCTGGTGGTGGGAGGAGGAAGAGGAGGAGGAGGAAGAGGACGGGTGGCCCCTGCTGCTCTTATGCAGCTCGCTGTCCCTGCCGAGGCCGTGGGAGGAGGTGATGGACTCGGCGCGGCTGAAGCCTCCTCCGCTGTGGTTCTGACTGCGCCAGGACGGAGTCGCCACCGAGTTCTGGACGCTGTGGCTCCAGTGGCTGCCGGAGCGGGGGACGGGCCTGGACGGCCAGCCGCTGGAGCCCGAGGAGGGGCTGGGGGTCGGGTAGCCCTGGTTGAAGGCCTCGGCCGGGATGCCGGTCAGCGCCATGTTGCTGAAGCCGAGACGCATGCTCTCCGAGTCGAAGGCCTCGATCTCGTGAGCCTGGCGCTCGAGCAAAGTCCGGATTCGCTCGGAGCGTTCGTTCTGCAGCGAGAGCATCTCCTCCTCGATCTGACAACAGAGAGTCACACCGTTAGCGCTCGGCAACGACAAACTAAACGATCAGACCATTCACTCATAATCAATGATTGCTTCATTGATTCTGATAATAAAAATTATTTTTAGTCACAGCCCGAATTTCTCAGACAGAAACGATTAAAAACAGCACAGATGAGTTAAACGTCTATCTGAAACATCCTGGGTTGTAAAATAGAAACACGAAGCAGAACCGAGCACCAGAACCTCACAGGGTTCTTTAAAGTTCAGATTGTGGGTCATATCAAGCTTCACCTACATCTACCCCGACCGGCATTATGAGCTCATGTGTTCACGTGTTCACGTGCGTTCGTTACCCTCTGCTCCAGCAGCGCTCGGCGGATGGACACCCTCTGCTCCAGGTCCTTCACCTCCCGCTCGTGCTGCGTGTCAGTGTGGATCTTGATCTTGCTCTGGTAGGCGTTCAGCAGCTCCAGCTCCTGCTGCAGCTGCATCCTCAGCACCTGGTACTCCGCCTCCTGGGTCTCATCCAGCCGCAGCTGCAGGAACAAACAGGGACCAGCATCAGTGTCAGCGGAGCACTGATCATTTCAGTAAGAGGAAGCAGCGATCTTTGTGTTTCTGAGGGACTCATCCACCACCACTGCTGCTGCTGCTGCTGTTTGGGTGGAGATGCAAACTATAACTCTGTTACTGTGGTAACCGTTCGTATCTCCGTCACATCTGACCAAACAACTGCAGATGAAAGTTAGCCGCCGCGCTAACATTGAAGCATTTACAGAAATGTGGATTAATGTGTTTTGTCACAATAAACAAAAAGGAAATAAAAGTGAAACACTGGGCTGAAACTAACTCAGTTTAATCTGTTTAGTTACTGGAAATGCAACTAACAATTATTTACATTATTAATTAATATTCAGATTACTTTTACAACTAAGTGGTTGATTGTTTGCACATTTTAGTGAAAAATGTCCAACTTGACGTCGTTTTGTTCAACAGACCAAAACCTAAGAAATTAACAATTTTATAAAATAGAGAAAAGCAGCAAATAATTCTCACATGTAAGAAGTTGGAACAAGAGAATGGGTCGACTTTTTACTGGACGAATAATTTAAAACAATAAATCAATGATCAAAACTGCTGTTCAATTCATTTTCCTGTTATGGATGAATCAGTTATTTTAATAAGCATTTAATAAGTTTCCGTTGCAAAACGTGTGTTTGCTGGCAGATAATTAAATAACTGTGTCAAGAAAAACCAGAGAAGTAAAGTTGGTAGTTACAGAAACCTGCACACATTAAATGTTCCTGTTGTCTTTACTGTCTAAATGTCAGCTGTTTCTTCGTCCTGATGACCACAGAGGCGGTGCTGATGATGGTGGTGTGTGTGTGTGTGCGTGTGTGTGCGGTGGATGTGCTGAGGTGCAGGTGGTGCAGTTTTCAGGTGTAGCAGGTGCGCGGAGGTTTCCTTGCCTTACTCACAGCCTGTGTGGACAGCATGTCGTTGATGGAGTGGTCGTACTGCTCGGCCAGGATGGCCAGCTTACGTGTTTGCTCCTCTTTGAGGCGTTTGAGGACGGCCTTGTGGTCGGATTTGGGAGTACTCTCCAGCAGGTGGTTCCTCAGGGCTTTGTACTGACGAGTCTGGATCTTACAGGTCTCCTGGAACTGACGCTTGATCTGCAGCTCTTTGGACTGAAACAAGGTTTTAATAATAATAATTATCAGATGAAACCAATGCTAAAATATGTTGTATATTACACGCTAACGCTACATTTGGGGGCTTCCAGGACACTTTGGGACATTTTGTCCCGTGCATTGCAGAAGCTCCGTCATACCTTGAGGCTCTTGGGCTGCTGCCGGACCTCCATGGCGTGTTTCTGCCGAAGTTCCTGCTCGCGGCGCTTGTTGTACTCCATCTGGTTGGTCAGTTCGGTCTGGTGTTGCGTTCGGATCAGTTCGGCCCGGGTTCGCTGCACCGAGCCCAGCTGCCTGAACTCCAGCTCCTGGGTGGACTCGTGATGCCGCAGCAGCATGGCACACTCCAGATCCTTCTGGGTCTGTTTCTTGTTCAGGTCCTGGTGGAGGACGAGAGGTCGGAGGGAAGCCAGGAGGAAGGAGAGGAGAGAGGAACATCACATATACAAGTTAAAGTATAAGACAGGAAAATAATCATTAAACGGTGTCTAACATGCCGTAGTTCTGCTCATGTGTTGTTAAAAAGTTCGGCTGGACGATTTGTGATTTTTATGACTAATTATACAAGATGTGATTGCACCAAACATCATCACCAACTGCTTGTTTCTAGATGAACAGAATCAGATAAAATAAAGCAGCTGCGTGTTTTTGCTTTTTATTCAGCCAGAAAGAAAAAGTCAAATTCTAAGTAAACTTGTCTAATTTTCTACAGAATAATTGACCAATTTAGGGCACATTTATTAAGATTTATAGAGATGCACCCACCACTCTGTAAAAAGACAGTTCACACATACAGAGTGGTGCTTCCTCTTCCACAAACACCATCTGTAGCCAAGTGTAAATAACTTAACTACAGCTTAGGGCCGGGCGATCAGTCAGTATCGATAACTATCACAATGAATGTCAAATCATTATTTCTTCTGCTCATTGGAGCCGTGTTTTCTCCGGTGTCTACAAGCCTGCAGCCGCTGTGATTGGCTCGCAGTCTTCTTCTTCTGTTTAATGGCAGGTGGCAACTAGCGTTTAAGGTGCATAATGTATGGGTGCTTTAGTTATGTCGAACATTTCTTATATTTCTATCGATATAATTATCGGTTTATTGCCCAGCCCTACTACGGCTGAGTAAATCTACTGGCAACAGTTCACTTTTCAGACTGTGTTAATTATCTAACTTATAATTAAATTCCATGCACTCTTTTAAAGTGCAACAGAAAAAAAAATAAAAAGTTAGAAAGGCTGACTGCTATCCAAAGCCAATGGGATCACTGGGAAGCTCAATGTATCACCAAAATCATCGATAATCAATGGAAACACCAGCTTTGTGTGACCGACATACAAAATAAACAGAAAAAGAATCAAAGGTTTTAGGTGGAACTACTTTGTTTGAGCATCGTCTGTTTAACAAAGTGCACCTCCAGTTTATTTGACTTTATCTGAACGCGGAGCTGCCGTACCTCTCGCAGCAGGTCCTGCTCCAGGTTGTGGCGAGCCAGCAGCATCTTCCTCTTGTACTGGCGACACTGCAGCTCGTAGTACTGCCTCTGTCTCCTGAGCAGGCTGGCCTCCTCCTCCGCCTGCATCTGCTGCAGACACTCCTTCTGACGGATCAACCACTCCTGCTTCTCCCGCTTCGGAGTCGACTGGTTCTCATTCAGCTCCTGTTCGGGGGAAACCGCAGATACCGACAGTGTAAGAGCTGTAAAATGTAGCATCAACAAAGAAGCAGCCCAACAATTTGGAAAATACTGACAAAGTTATTTTAAATAACTAAACTTTTCAAATCCCAGAGCATCAGTGAGCAGATTCCACTGACTCAATAAAATCCTCAGATAATCATCATTACAATAAATGAAAACAGTTGACTGGCTAATGGGTCCTGGCCTGACCTCAGTACACAAATGTAATGACTACAAGTATGAATGGCAGCACTCAACCCTATAAGAATAATGAGTAACACCCACTGGATGTTCATCAGATGTGAGTTTTGTGGCTTTCAGGTTCCTTTAATTTAATACGTAATGATGCATTTCATGTGTTATTGACTTTGCATCTGCATATATACAACAAAACTAATGTTTCTTGGTAGCAGGAGAAGCTACGACACTCTTCAGGAAACACAGACTGAAGATCAGGAGGAGGTAAAGTACAGAAGTTACCAAATCTAAACCAGCTGCAACCATGTTTTCAATCTGCTCTGAAACACAAAACATCTCTAAATAATACTGAAATGCTCACAGAGAGAAGTGACACCACCACCTCCAGAGCACATGGATACGATGTGAGTGTGTGTCAGCTGTTACCTCTTTCAGCTGGTCCTTGCGCTGGCGATACTGGCGTTTCTGTGACTCCAGTAAACTGGTCAGCTCTTTCTTCTGCTGGCCCAGTATGTGCTGCTGGAACTTCTTCTCTTCTGTCAGAGCCGCTTTCGTCTGCAGGACACAAAGCGAGGCCGGGGTGAGAGGCTGGCTCTCTAACAACACATAGTGCTGAAATTATTAAATATAACCGTAGAAACAGCAGAGGAATCACAGAGCTCTGAAGTCTCACCTCTTTCTCCAGGATGGCCTGGTGCTTCTTGACCAGCTTGTCGGCTTCAGTGGAGAAGCTGTTCCTCTGGTTCTCCAGCTCTTTGTCCAGCTTCAGCTGGTGCTCGTCCATCTCCGCCTTCAGCTTGTTCTCCAGCCCCATCAGCTGCTTCTGGTGCTGCCGCCTCATACGCTTGTAGCCGGACATCTGCTCTCGCAGCGCCGAGCCCTGCTCGTGTTCCTGGATCTGACGGGTTACCTGGAGGAGGGGGGAAGAAACAGGTGAACACCTGATGTTTGAGAGTGGGAGTACTTTCAGCTGGCCATGTGAAACTTCTACATCTGCTGCCATTTTATCCACGAAACTGTGGCGTGAAGGCATCTGCTGCTGACCTGTCTGCAGCGTAGAGGGTCAGGGCTGTACCTGAGCCACAACAACACAATGAGCCAACTAAAATAAAACAGAATCATAGAAGACCGATTTATATAGAGACTGACTTCAGGGAGGTTTCTTCATGCTCACGTAAAAACCTCATCAGCAACCTCCCACAGAAATGATGTCTCTGTTACTCCTCAATAGTTTAGAACTATTTTCTAAATTACATAAACTAATGTTTTCAAGGTCTCAAGAACCTGGAAAACAGGACTGAGATGTTCTGTATGGCTTGATACCACTAGGAAAAATGGATTTTGGTGAACTGAACCTTTAAATTAGAAAAGCGAATGCAGCCCAAAAGTCTCTTACAGTGTTTGCAAAGCTCCATCTACCCTGCAAACAAAAACTAAATCCTACCTGAAGACCACATTGAGGTTTTTTATTTCTAGATACAGGAAGTCAAAGCAAAGGTACCCAGAGATTCTGACACGTTAGGACAATAATCCGCCCATGTAGATAGACAACTGACTGAACATAAAGTATTCTTACACAAGCATATAAGTGCCATTATCTGTTCATGTACATCACTGCAGTAATTAACTCTTCCTGCTCCTCCAGGACTTAGACTGGGAAGACTAAGCTGGATCAGTTTTCCTCCTTTACAATAAAGAATAAAGTCTTGGACTTTGACTGATTCAGAATTGCAGATGACCAAGGATTAATCTAATAATATGTTTTTTAAAAAAGCCTTTGTGTGGTCTCTGAGTTGAGTCCACACTACAAGCTGCGAAGAGGAGGAGGAAGAGGCCTCGCTGAGGGAACTCACCAAGGAAGCGGTTCGGATGGTGGCGAAGTGGTCTCGGTTGCGATAGTAGGCTCGACGGCGTCCAGCTGAAGGAGCCTGGGGTTGGTCCATCTCTGGCTGGTAAGGGTCATCATAGATGTTATCCTGACCCTGAGGAGGAGGAGGAGGAGGAGGGTCAGGGTTTAATCACACACACATAAAAATAAAACCTAATTTCACATATTAAGAACCATGTGAAACTCGGTCCCGGCCGTTGGGGGTGTTACCGTGGGCCGGTGGATGATGGAGCTGTTGGAGGTGACGGTGTGCTCGCCCTCCTGCATCATGGCCATCTCACTGCTGCTGTCGTCCGAGGCGTCCGCCAGACTGTTGACGGAGCTGCTCTGAGAGCTGGCGGAGATGGACATACTGGGCACCGACTGGGAGCTCTCCATGCTGTTGACGGTGCCGGTCCGCAGCAGGTACTGCTCCACCTCCTGACACCAACAAACTGGATTAAGCTCAACATGGGGAACAGGCCTTCAAGTTCTCATTTGTGTTTTCATACATTAGTACACCACAGACTAAAATACTAGCTGCATGCGCAAAAAGTCACATCATTAAAACTGTTTCTCAACATTTTTACACGAGGACGCACCAGTTTGACCTTCATATATGTAATAAAATGG
This sequence comes from Maccullochella peelii, assembly GCA_002120245.1. Lineage (NCBI taxonomy): Eukaryota > Metazoa > Chordata > Actinopteri > Centrarchiformes > Percichthyidae > Maccullochella > Maccullochella peelii. The sequence goes on along the minus strand of LKNJ01002824.1, from coordinate 15,341 downwards.
AAAGGCTGCATGTTAACACCTGACCATTATTTTAGTTTCATCCTTCACTCACTTCCCGTGTGTTTTCATGTTATACTTCCTCTCTTCGTGGTCTCAGGATCTGCCCATCTCTACATCTTTCCCACTCCCCCTGCCCATGCACAGACTTCATCTTCCCGTTCCTCACCTCCTCATCCTCCCCTCCCTCGGACACAGGGCCGTTCTGCTGGGTCTCCTGGAAGAGGATCTTCTTCATCTTGCGGTACTGCAGGTTGTCCAGTTCCCGCACTGCATCCTTGGTTCGTGCGATCAGGTCCATGATCACCGTCAGCGGCCGCTCACGGCACAAGAACCGGTGCTACGGGGGGGGGGGCGGAAACCACAGATGAGCACGGCGACACTGCAGAGGAGGTTTGTGTGTGCGTTTGGGTGAGGTGGTAGTGGATGAATAAAAATGTTGTTCTCACATTCAGCAGCACGTCTGAGGTAGGCCGGTCCTGGGGAATCTTCTGTAGGCAAGAGTCCACAAAGTTGCGGAAGGAATCAGACCTGCAGAGAAATGTGAGATTATGTTATTTTATGCTGGAAAAGAGGAGATCTGCGAAAGCAAAGAGCTGTCGTGGTCGCTATTAATTTAAGACCTTTCGGTGAACAAACAGCGCCGATATTACGTTTTTATCCCAAGATCAATAATTAATTTTAACGTTAGTAAAAATCCTGTAGCAATCGATCCACACAGATAGATAAGAACATAATTAAATAAATCGACAAAAACAAAACCACTTATCCAAAGAAATTTGATAAACTTGTGATTATGAGTTTATCTTACGGTAATTAAACCTCCATCGTGAGATAAAAGAAGCTACTGGTTTCTGTAAAGATCAAACGAAGACCAGAGGAGACAAAGAAGTTCTCACCAGTGATTGGACTGAAGGACGGGGCTTTCGTTCTGAGCGATGTGATATAAGGCACTCATAGCATTCATATTGAACAGTGGGGGCTTCCTCTCCGCTGTGGAAAGAGCACAATGTCAAGACCTTTCGTTTAACACACACACACACACACACACACACACACACACACACACACACACACACACACATCTGCTCATCTCAGAGCACAGAGTCAGCCTGCAGGTTTTACCCAGCTCTATGCTGGTGATGCCCAGCGACCAGACGTCCACCTTGCCGTCATACTGGCCCTCATCCATGGCCAGGATCACCTCCGGAGCCATCCTGACGAACAAACACAGTCACAACATGATTATCTTCCACTGGGTTGTAGGTAGTTTCCCGTTTTGTGTGCGAGTAAAAAAGGAACAAGATACTCAGTGCTGAGATTATGGTGAAGAAATGTTTAATCTTTTACCAAAAGATGTTTCTCTTGTTTGAAATGAACATTTTGAAATAAGACTATGGCAGACGCAGTCTTTCACCAGCCTGTGTGCCAGTGTTTATAGATTACATATAGTTGTAGTACAAAAGAAGACGACAGGTTTGGCCTGAGCTCTCACCAGTACGGAGTCCCCACGAAGGAGTTGGCCGGAGCCACGATGGAAGCAGAACCAAAGTCCCCCAGTTTGACCTGACCAGGCTCCGTCAGCAGGATGTTTCCCGCTTTCACATCCCTACAGGAGAAAACCAGACGTTAGCAAACAGATGCTACCTGTAGCATTTTTAAACATTAATATACTGATGTCCAATTAACTGTGATGCCTGGTAGCGGTATTTGACATGAATCATGTATTGACTGATTGAAAAATGTTCGGAAAAATATTTCAATTTCTGTTGATTAAACTCTTGTCATAAATACAAAATTTTCAAAAAAAACCAATTATATAATTTATTTATTTGTTGCAGTAAACTGGTGGAAGAAGGAGCAGAAGCAGAAGAAGCAGCAGCAGCAGAAGAAGCAGAAGAAGCAGCAGCAGCAGAAGAAGCAGCAGCAGCAGAAGAAGCAGAAGAAGCAGCAGCAGCAGAAGAAGCAGCAGCAGCAGCAGCAGCAGAAGAAGCAGCAGAAGAAGCAGCAGAAGAAGAAGAAGAAGAAGCAGCAGCAGAAGAAGAAGCAGCAGCAGAAGCAGAAGAAGCAGCAGAAGAAGCAGAAGAAGAAGAAGAAGCAGCAGCAGAAGCAGAAGAAGCAGCAGAAGAAGAAGAAGAAGAAGAAGCAGCAGAAGAAGAAGAAGAAGCAGCAGCAGAAGCAGCAGAAGAAGAAGAAGAAGCAGCAGCAGAAGCAGAAGAAGCAGCAGAAGAAGAAGAAGAAGAAGAAGCAGCAGCAGAAGCAGCAGAAGAAGAAGAAGAAGCAGCAGCAGAAGAAGAAGCAGAAGAAGAAGAAGAAGAAGAAGCAGCAGCAGAAGAAGAAGCAGCAGCAGAAGCAGCAGCAGAAGAAGAAGCAGCAGAAGAAGCAGAAGAAGCAGCAGAAGAAGCAGCAGAAGAAGAAGAAGAAGAAGCAGCAGCAGCAGAAGCAGCAGAAGAAGAAGAAGCAGCAGCAGCAGAAGAAGCAGAAGAAGAAGATTTTACCTGTGAATCATATTGTGAGAGTGAAGATATGCTAATCCCTGCAGTGCACCATGGGTAATAGCAGCTATTTCGATTTCCTGGAGTGGCTTTTTGTGAACTGAAAGGAAGAGAGCACACGGAGAGTCACAACCAACAAGAGGCCGGCAGATAAACAGGTTTTAATAACTGTGTTAAAGAGATGAACGGACCTTCGAGGAGGTCCGAGGCCGAGCCGAGGCAGTACTCCATCACCAGCTTAGGAGAAACAAGTCAACACCTTTCTGTTACTGCAACAAACTACAGGGTTTATATAACAAACATATTAATGCTGCCATGTGGAGGCAGCCAGATACTTCAGGTGCTCTCATGGGAAATTATCTTTCACACATCCCATCAGAGGTGGAAGAAGTACTCTGATCTTTTACTCAAGTAAACAAAGTAATACAGAGTACAAATACTCTGCTACAAGTTAAAGTCCCGCATTAGAATTTTACTTAGTAAAAGTACAAAAGTATTAGCATTAAAGTATACTTAAAGTACCAGAAGTAAATGTCCTCATTATGTAGCATAATATATATGAGATTACTGGATTATAATTATTGATGCATTAATGTGTTCATCGCTTTGATGTTGCAGCTGGTGAAGGTGGAGCTCATTATAATTACTTGATATACTGCTGGGTAGATTCATCTATAATAATAATACACCAGAATTTATTTCTTGATTATATTTTGTATCAATAATCTGAATCTGCAGAGTAACTAAAGCTGTCAGATTAAATGTAGAGCAGTAAAAAGAATATTTCCCTCTGAGATGTGGTGGAGTAGAAGTAGAAAGTAGCATGGAAGTACAAATACCTGAAAAACTGCATTTAATTACAGTACTTCCCACCACTGCTTACAATAAGGGATTAAGGGATTTTAGTCCATCAACAGTTTGGATAATTAATTGCTGAAGTTAGTTTTATTTTCTGTTTGGATCTTTGGGTTTTGGACTGTTAGCTGGAGAAAAGTTATTTAAAGACACACCAACTCTTTTCTGCCATTTGTTCCGGATCACTTTGCATCTAAATACGACCTCAGAGCACACACGCACAAAGTCACCAAGTTCTCAGATGAATTAAAATGTGGCTGCACAGTAGGGGCAGGTATCAGACATTACAATAGTCCCATACTTACCCACGCTGTGTGCTCTTTCAGGTAACATCCCAGATACTCGATCGTGTTGGGGTGGCGAAGTTTCTGCAGGAACTTCACCTCTTTAATGATGTCCTGCCATTTCTGCACAGGAACACAAAACACTCAGAGCGCTTTCTTGTATTTTCCAGCACATTTCAGAGACAGAGGAATATTTTAATTCATAACCAGACTCTTAAATTCTAAAATGAAATGTAGTTATTTCTTTCTGGTTTGTTACCTCGTTTGTCTGCTTGCCACTGTACGACATTTTCTTAATGGCCACCACCTCATTGTTGCGCACGTCTCGGGCCTGTTGGACGACAGAAACACAATTATCGGCACATTAAACTACATGAAAGCCTTTATTCGTTCAGGAGAGTTGCACTGAGAGCCCTGACCACACGCACACCTGGATGCTGCCCAGTGCAACCGGTCTGACCCGCGGGGGCGACGGGCCTCATTAAAGGGCACCTGAGTGGAGGGTTTCCACTTTTTTTATACAGGCCACCGCTGCCCCCAACATTTACATTCAGTGGTAACCTGGTTTCTGTAAATCCACGTTTACATGCAGCAATCATGTAGTCGGATATCCCCCCCACCCCAACTTTATCTGGATAGCACAGCTTTCTTACACTTTCTTTGAGTGTCGGAGGGCTGACGGTGCAGTAGAAGGACGGGTGAGAGAGAAATGGTCCCTTTACAGGAGTGGAGACAGAGTTATTTGGACTTCTAGAGGCTACTGTGTGCTGGAGTTTTGTTTTGGGCCGGACTTTAGATGGATGTATTTGGAAAGGGAGGATGTATCTCTGGTGTCTGCCAGCTGCTCTGCTTGCCGTCACACGGATTCTCCCTGCACATGCGTACATGTAAAACGCAGATTAGAAACGTGTACACATGTTGAAGAAAGCGGCCTCCTCCAGGAGAAATCAGGTTCCTCTAATCCTCCAGCCTGATTACAGAAACAAGGGTTTCTTGTGTTTAAGAGAAAGTGGAGAAAGCTGACTGTAACCTGGTTACTTGAATGAATGTAAATGAACTGGGAACAAAAGCACCATCATCTGTTTGGCCATGGCCCAGAATTCATCTGGAGTACACAAACACACCGGAACCAATTAGCTTTATTTCAGGATTTTCTTGAACATTTTAGAACCCGACCAGGGCAACCTAACCACGTAATCAGGCTTTACTTCTTTTTTCCTCCATCTGTTAGTCATGCTGTTTTTAAATGTTTTTTGTCAGTGATGTTGCATTATTACTGCAGTGGATAAACTACTTTTTGTGAAAGCATGAAATATTGTTTTCCCCATCTTTTCCTGAGTAAAGAGTGCAGGTTAATTTTAAGGCCACTTGGTGGCGCCAAAAGATCGATGTGATGCGTTCAGTGAGCCGAGAACAGAGACGGACACAATGATCCATTCAGTCAACCAAACTACATTATTTATTTTTGGATAAAACACTCATACTTTCTCAAATCTATTCCAAGAGCTTAATCCTCCAAAGGGCTTAATCCTCAATCCCAAGTGAGGACGCAGCGAAGTCATGTTGCACTTTGATGACACTGACAACATGAAGTCCCACCGCAGACAGTAAACAACTAAATGATGCATCATTACTGTTTCTACTGAGAAGAACTCCTAAAACAAATAGCATTCAAATATGGAATAATCGGGTGAAACCAGCCAGTAGAGCTGCACAAGCTTTAAAATGTGTTTTTAACATTATATAAGGCTTTTTAAGCTCTGACTGATGATGTCAACGGCCATCTAAGGTCAGCTGTCCCCTTTGACACACACCGAGTGTACATACAGTTTAAAGCCGAGGCACTCCTGCTGAACTGATGCAAATTGATGCACATCATCTATTTTTGTAGCACATCTCTAATGGCCTTTTAAGGATCCTCTGAAACTCAGACATTCAGTGAGAAGACTGTGGAGGTGTTAGTCTACCACACAGCCTGAAGACCAGTTTACAGGTAAAATGAGATGCACAGCTTCGTGCACACTCGTCTTAGGTTCCCACTGTTTTTCTAATTAGGTGGGGACGTTTTCAGATTCACAGTTTCTTCTAATGACAACATGCAGATGAGACCGAATGTCTGCCTCTTAGAAACCCACACAAAGTGACACTGTGTGCTTTTCAAAAGGGAAATCAGATAAAGACAAACAATTTCTCACGTCTTCTACATAATCTCAGCACAACACACCGAGTATCTGGTAGCTTTATAACTACCTACAAACAAATAGAAGATACTCAGATTCTCTCACTGTTTGTATGTTTGAGCTTTTAGCAGTTTGCGGCACATGGTTTGCTCTGGTTCCAGACCTCTGAATCACCGTCAACATCTGACTTATTCAACTTTGCTGTGCTCACTGTTTCCACCAGTTGGAGCTATTAGAGCTTTGCAGGCAGGATTAAGAATATCAACCTCATGTTTTTGCGCAGCTTTCCAGCTACATCCACGATAAATAGAGACAGAAAAATGGCCACAAAAATGTCAATAACAAACTCTTAAACTTTACAATGTCTTCGTTAGAATAACTGACCCTCGCAATCGCTACCTCAGCTTCCTGTCGACTGAAAATGACGTCAGCGGGTTGGATAAGTCAGTCGCTGCTGGTCAGTTAGGGCAAAATAAAACAACACACAAAATTGGCTAAAGCTGCCAGTATGCTTCATCAGAACCGCTTGTCATATAGTCCAACACCTGTCTGACCAACACCTGTCTGACCAACAGGAAGCAGGCTGTGGGCATAAGCCTGCCATTCGCCGACCTCTGCCATCTGCGCGTGACCATTTTCTTTTCCTAGGATGGCGAAGGGATGACCAGCCCTACTCTGCCTCTGATTGGCTAGTACTCGTTGCCTTCATTAGTTGGGTTGGTTAGGTTGAGGCATGAGGAGTTATGATTGGTTAGGGTAAGAAGATCAGGGTAAGCCAATCAGTGCAGAGTGGGGCGGGTCATGCCTTCGCTTCGCCATCCTAGGATAAAGAAAACATCGCCTGCTTCCTACCTGCCCATAGACTACTGGCGAGGTGAGAACAGGTGTCCAGTTTTCATGTGTGGACGGACTAAGGAATAGTTCACTCAAAATGCTCAATTATGTAGTTGTCTCACGCGACAGTCTGTGGGACAGTTTGTTCATTTCATAATGATCTTTATTCCCTGAAGTCAAGCAGAAGTTAAGTGACAATGTGGAAATACTACTGGCCCATTTTTGGGTGAACTAAATATGCAAGAGTAGTCTTACACATCACTGTTTATAACAGAGGGCGTTCATCATTTGTTGGACGTTTTAATAACATTTTTGAGTGCTGTGTTTTCGCTCTGCCTTCAGACGCGGTCCGACCCTCACATGAACACAATGTCAGGCTGAACGAAAGAATTCAGTGTGATTATCAGGCTAATTGTTCGCAGATTATCCCAAACAGAAGAGGCCGTGCTCTCTGCACCAAACAAACATCAACTGCCAAAAAGTAGATGGACTTTCCGTCCTACTCACAAAGTAAACCGCTCCGAAGCTGCCGTGACCGATCTCACGGAGGTCAGCGAACAGCTTCTCCGGGTCATCTTTGCAGAAGAGATCTGCCACATCCGGGTCCTTCAGATTGCCCGCCCGTGCACTCGAGGGCATGGCCAGGGCCTGGAAGACAGGTGAAAGCACAGGTTAGTACAGATGGACTGCAGCGAGGTGTGGAAACACTCAGGTTAAAGGTCAAGACAAGGCAACATCATCCAGGCCTCAGTGGTAATAATTTATCAATTAGACGATCGACGGAAAACCCGGAACAATTTGGATTATTTATTAATTGCTCAAGCTAAAACACCAAACATTTACTGGTTCCAGATTCTGAAATGTGACATCACATCACACCTGAAAACACCGGCCTGTTGTATTTCTGTGTTTACAGACATTTCTGATTTAAACAAACCTTTAACAGCATCAGAAATATTAATCACTTTGAGTCATAGCAGGTTCCAGCCCTGCGTTTGCATTTTGCTTTAGGAACTACCCCTTTGGTTTAAATTTGGATCATGGACTGTGTGCCCATATTGTTTTTTAAGTACGTGAAGCGTCTGTTTTCCACTTCAGCTGGGCAGAAAACCATCTAACTGATGTGTTAAACACGCTGTAAAATGCATTCTTGTACTTAGTTACCCATTTGCAAAATCCCTGATGTGCACCAAAAGCAGAGACTTTATCAGATTCACTGAAATTCAAAAATCGTGCATGCAAAGTCGTGCATGTCTCCAAAATGCTGTTATATTTCAGGAATGTCATGACTGACTGGTGTTATCCTGGGCTCAGCACCTCTGTGGTGATAGAAAACAGTCTTTATCTTGCAGTTGATCTATCTGGGACAGTAACAAGCTGTGACACGAAGACATTCAACAGTCAAAGGAGAAGCCAGGATGTGTGTGTCAACTGTGAAAGCATGAAAAACTGGACGGAGCGAGTTACAAACAGGAAGAGAAAGGGTGACGGAGGAGCAACAATACAGAGGAAAAGAGTGACTTGAACAGCAGAGAGCGGGTGCTGATGTGGGAGAGACAAAATGGCAGTTGGTTTTCCCAAAGTGCACATGACTGCATTTCAATTATTAACTGTTCAGGTTAGGCTGAAACATGTGACGTCAAAAGCATAAATGCTGCGAAACCCAACAGCTTCCAAAATAAGAACACATGGCAACAGTCCTCTTTTCATTAGCTGGTGACATTTAGTGGAATAAAGATGCTAATTATAATAAGCATTTCCGAGACATAGGATCTACTTTGACGGCCCGCCCAGGTAGATAAAAGCCAAATTCCCAAGATGCGCAATTGTCATTTCATAATGCACACAGACCAGTGGATCTGGATCTTCAGCCCCAAAATAGTTTATTTACCTCGACTACTCGCACACACGGAACAGGAACTCTAGAGTTTTAGCGGGAACATTTTGGCTGTGCACCAGTTGCTGTCTATCAGCTGTAGCATGCTGGTCAGCTTAGCCCAGTTAGTCAAGCTCATGTAGTGTCGCTGCCTCCGGACAGCAAACACAAACAGAGAGACCGGAGCTGGAGGATCCTCCTGTGACATTTAGATCCACTGTATGGGACCATTATGGTTTCCCGGTTAGTTAACGGTTAACTGTGTGCCGACATTGTTCAACTGAAGTCGGGTATGTCTGTGGAAACACTCCAAACACGAGATGCACAGCGGCATCACCTGAATGTGTCGATTAGCAGAACGAGACAAAACCAGACTGGAAGGCAAGTCCTTCTCCCCACAGCGTCCAGGCAGCCTCTCGCTGCAGATTCAGACCAAAGTACTAAGCGATGCTACAGGAGTGTTTATCGCTGCAGAAATGAGACCGTACTGTCTAGAGAATACAGGATTTATTAGGGCTGCCCCCCAATAATCGACCAAACTGTTAGTCGATGAGAAGAGTCTTAGCTGACCAAGTTTTCATTGGTCAGTTAGTCGCAGTTTGTGTGCGTTTTGTGCCGTTTGGTCCTCTTCTGTTCCCTTACAGACTGAATGCTAATCACATGACCTGGCAGGGCCGTATGCAGAAAGCCTCGACGGCTGCGTTCCCATGACAACCGTGCTCACGTGCATCCCGCGAAATATGACAGCTGGAAAATAGTGATATGGGGCACTTAGCCGCTACCTGCTGCTGTAAGCTGCCTTTAGCTGGTTAGCTACGTTATCAACTGAATGGATCCCGTTTAACTAACTGAATGTTTACTCTGGTAGGTGTCGGTACGATCCAAGAACAGAGTCACATCAGCAGATTTCAGGGTGAGGAAGAAAACCTCTCAGTCTTCCTTCTAATGTCTCAACCATGAAGGTCCTCATGAGACTGTAGAGAACATAAAGGCTCACATTATGATACAGCAGCTGCGTCTCAAACAGCCAACAGAGCGACTTCAAAATGTCACTGTAATGATTTTCACTGTGCAGAACTTGAATCTATTCTATTAATTCTGCTATTATGTTTGGTTACTGTCCAACTCGCAGTATTAGGTTTTAAACATAAAGTATGATAACGCATGTTTTCTGTACAGCTGACAAGAAATGTTAATTAGATAATGTTTTACACAGAAAAAAGGGTTAAGGGTCAGGTTTAAATTAAAGCTGCAAATACCAATTGTTTTCATTACCATTTAATCAGATGATTGTAACAGTTTTGTTTATAAAAGAGCCAGTAACAGATTTTGTCTTCACTTTCTATTAAAACGATTCATTATCATAATTGTTGCTGGTTAATTATCTGTTGATCAGCTAATCAGAATCGGATTTATTGCCAAGTAGGTTTTAACATACAAGGAATTTGCTTTGGTATATTGGTACATAAATAAGCTGTAAAAATGTAAGTCAAGAATACAAGTATAAAACAGAAAATATGCAATAAAAATATAAAGAAAGAACTGTACAATATATGTTTTATGAAAATCAATTAGTTGTTTCAGTTCTAGCTGAAATATAAAGGAGTTCTTTTAAAAATAAATATATAAACAGCCCACTGTGGGGGGAAAAAAAAGAATCTTTACATAAATTGAATTACATGCGAGATGCTTGTCTCATGGATCTGAAGATCAGAGAGCTGCAGAAATCTTAAGTGACAGGCCGACAGTTCTTCACCATTCACCTCAAACCAAAGATCGGGATAAATACACCCATGGAGATGAGCCAAGCTGCGCTCCAAATCAAATCATTTGACTAAATCAGCCCCCTGAATGTAATCTCAGCCTGCACACTCAGCCTTGGTTATTGACAAATGCAACATCATTTTATAATGGGGTTAATGTTGCTGCTCATCCTTGGAGTGTCAGCTGGAGCCCCGAGGAGAGCCGGCAACATAACCAGGCCTCTGTGATTGGACAAATGCACGAAAACATGGCCTCTGGGTCCCTGTTTAATGCAGTACTGCAAGGCTTGTTCCTTTTAAAGCACTGCTGTGTAAACGCGCTAGTAAATCTGTGCTAGACGAGGAGACAGATGCCCACCCTCCCACCCAACATTTCTTCAAAACGCAGTGAACCAATTTCCAATCATATATTATGTGGCCCTCAGTGGCCTGATGGTGTTCAATCCAAGGCAAGGCAGCAGACGCCCGCAGCTACTGTCTACAGAAAAGCAACCAATCTGAAAAATGTGAAAGACAGATATTTATAGGTCTACAGGAAGAACAGAATGTTTTTCCAAATTGGAAAGAAAAAAATGGGGCCTCCTAATTGCTTAAAGACTGTACTGATGTAACTGATGTTACTGGTTTGGTTCCTTTACTCCCCTTTCATGTTTTCTATCACTCTACATTTTCACAATAAAAAGGCAGAACGCCATAAAAATGTAAATGACTGAATGTTGCGGTATTCATGACTTAAGTGGAAATTTTCTGAAAACACCAGTTCATGGATTGGAATGTGTACTAATGTGCTGGGGTTTTTATTTAAAGTGCACCGAGGTTTGTAACTCACTACTGTTGTCTCCTCGGCTTCATGTTGAAATGCAAAAACCACCAAATCATTCACCATTTTTGAAATGAGAAGCCGTCTTGTGGTATCTATTTTTGTCATTTTCCAAAGGAACGGGGTTGTTGTCACAGCTTTTAGCACACAACAGTGGGGAAGCAAGTTTCCTCAACTTCCTATGTGGAAAAAAACAAACTCACACAAGTTCAATCCAGTTACATTTGAAGGCAGCATAAGACACTAAAAAACAAAGAAGGGAAAAGGGAAATAGAGCCCCAGACAGTTCTTTTTAAACACAAGGAGTGACGTTAAATTTGGTGTGTCAGTGGAGCCGAATGACCAAGATCACATGGCTGAACTCAGCTCCGACTTGGAAACAGTTTTGCATAATAAAAGTTCCTTGTGTGCAACATTCACACAAAGTGTGAAACCATTTATTATCGCCACTAACCAACACTTATCAGGGCTAAATTGATGCGATTTCTATTTGAGGTATCAACAGTTTTCACCAGGCGTGGGCCAAACTTTTAGGAAAAGTTCATACTGTAGCATTAACACTGAAATATCCACAAACTGTACCACTAATGACAATGAATACATGTGACTGTAATACTGCAAATTGCAAGCTACACATGGTTATTGGAGCATATAAAATACATTTCCGTGATTTGATGCCAAATCGCCCGAGGCACACATCGTCTTTATGTCAAACTGAATCTTTCCAAAAGGTATTTAGGTGGATAAAGGGATACTCAATATGTGTGGCTTCGATTTTAAGTTTACACAGACATTACACCAACCTCTGCCCCAAAACGGAGACCTCAGATCTATTAAGTTAATTATGTTTGGATATTGCAACACCATAAATGGCCTCCACCCCACCCTGATAAATACACCATCAACAGGAATGAGTGTTATTCAACTGGCAATAAATGTTTTGGTCGGCCTGTAACATTATGTCCCTCAGCAGCTCAACTGATCAGATCTTAACGAGGCTAACATGGATCTGTTTCTATGGTTAAAGCCAAAATCCAGGATTCAATCCTCCCGCATCATATACAAACTATGCTCTGTTTATGTGTCAGGTTACTCATTTTATTAACGTGTTAGCAGATGGTTACATGTTGATGAGGGCAAAGCTAACTCCACATGACAGCAGAAGCTAACGTTAACCTTACTGGGTTTTCACAGCGGTGATCGACAGACCCCCAGCTAGAAACGCAGGACACCGTTTTATAATATCTGTACTAAAAACGTCCAGTAACTCGCTTTTTGTTGCTCAATTGTGGCAGTATCTTAACTGTCTGTTCGGTATGCGGACAAATAACGTTAAATTCGGCTAACTGAATAAATGCAGATAATAAGATCCAGAATTCAGAATGAACCGAGTTAATGGGTAAGTGCGGCAAATGTACACTATTTCTCATTTTACCGAAGGCCCCTGGAAACAAATCAAAGACCACTGGGCGTCCCCGGACCCAAGTTTGAAAACAACTGGAATAGCTAACTATGTTAGCTAGCATTGCAGCTAGCGACATGTAGCATTACTTACCGCGGCTTATTGTGGTTCCGCTATGGAACGAAAAAGAACTGTTAGCAGCCAAGCTAGCGATCCTCTATCCTCATAGCCCGGTTCTCCTCTCAGCAGACAATCAGCACGACGTTCGGCCCATTTCCACCGAAGTCCTTCCCGATTTCAGGGCGACAGTGAAATTAATCAACGGTTTTCAAAATACACTGCTAGTTTAGCTAGCTCAAATAGAAACTTTAAGCTCGCCAGTTGTCTCTCTCGTTACTGGGTTACTAGCCTTAGCTAATTGGCTAGCTTAGCTTTGATAGCTTGCAAGCTAACGTTAACATTAGCTATTCTACGGGGTGTGGCTGATGCTTCTCCACGGCGCTCCACATCCAAGCATGTTGTCCCGTCACACCTAACCTCTTTAAAATATACTCTTAAAATTAAACTTATTATCTGCGCCCCATCCCCGGGTTGGACTTGTTTCTTGCACCGTTTTTGTTCTTGCTAAAGACAAGATGGCACGGACTGGTGGGGCGGGACTGAAGCGGTGACCGGAAAATGATTTGTTCTGTTTCCTGTGAGGTTTCCGCTTCACAAATAAAAGGGTATAAATAAATCGACCTAGATAGTATTAATAATCTAGTACAAAGGCTCGAAGGCTTGATTTAATGATTATTTTTTACAAGACTCCGTATATGTTGGTCACATTTCATAATGTTGAGACACAGCACTTAATAGACATTGTCTATGTATGATGAAAATGTCCAGTGTTAAAATAGGAATAAAAATAAAAAGTACCAAAGGATATTGTTCTCAGCAATCAGGTGTTTGCTGTTATGAAATAAATTCCCATTAAAGAAGATTCCCTCAGACCAAACTAGCTCTGTTTAGCTGAGACTTCTTGACTGTGTTTTTCTGTCTTCATACAAAATAAGTTAGGTATTTTCAGAAGATTTATGGAATCAACTGTCCACAGCAAAGCTTGGCAATGTGAGGTATAAAACTAATTAAAAGTTAAAGGTAGAATATTCTATGAACTGTCCCCGAGCTGAAGAAACTGACCTGGATGACACAACAACTTAACATGTAACCTGGACAATATAATCCTGAACTCAGGCCAGTTCCAAGTTAGTTCTTACATGTGCTGTTTTCAGCTCAGACAAACAGATAATAAAGCAGCAGCACTGTGTGTGAAGACGGCCATGTCTGTAAAGTTTCCTCAAGTTTGCACCCGGCTGCTACAGCGGTGACCCCTCCACCACCGGCATCTAGTCTCACTCACTTTCCTTTACACTTTACACGAATGGAGACAATCAGACATTAATATTACAGCATCATGACTCCAAATGTTAAGACAAAGAGCATTTATTTAACATGATACAGTTAAAAGGACAGATATACAAATGGTTTCAAAAGGCTTTACTCACAATAGGAACACCTGTACAATGTAATCCAGTTACACAGCCCTGCACTGACAGGTGTGAGTACTTCATGTGTCCTCTGCTTATAAAGTGAATTACAGCTGCAGGTGCTCAGTGCAAAAAAACTGAAGGCATTAATAGCTGCAGTAATTATTGATAACAAATTAAAGAGGTAGGAAAGTCCATATAAACATGTCTTCACCACATCACAGGTTTAGCTTAATGAACTTCACCGTCAGTGCAGATGTTTAATATTTGTGCTCAGAAACTTCGGTTTGATTTGATGCTTTTCTTTGTCGTATGTGAAGATAAACTGAAGATCTTTGGTACAAATGTTTTTGACAAATTTCTCTATTTTCTGCCATTTTAAAGACAAAAAGATTAATCAATTAATGAAGGAAATAATCGGCAGATTAATCTGTAATGAAAACTGTACTGGTACATTCTAATAATAATAATATTTATTTATAGTGCACTTTTCTAAAACCATGTTACAAAGTGCTTCACACAAGGCAACAACTTCACAACAAGCAGATCATTAAGGTTTTCCGATAGATTAATAACAATTGAAACAAATGTCAAAAGTAAAATCTTAAAGTCTATTCTAAAACACACTGGGAGCCAGTGCAAGGAGGCTAAAACAGGCGTAATGTGGTCACTTCTCTTGGATCTGGTTAAAAGCCTGGCAGCTGAGTTCTGTACAGTCTCGAGTCGATTAATAGATTTTTGGTTGAGGCAGGTGAACAGGCTTTTGCAATAGTCTAGACGCGAGGAGATGAAGGCGTGTAAAATGGTCTCTGTGTCGTTAAAAGATAAAATGGATCGTATATTGACGATATTTCTAAGATGATAAAAACAAGACTGCACAAGTTTTGTTGTGTGCTGCTCAGAGTTTAAAGTTACTGTCAAACCAAACAGGCTTGATGTGTTCCAACATGGAACCAGCAGGTGGCAGGACTTGTTTTGTTCTGGGGGCCAATTACAACAATCTCTGCTTTGCTGGAGTTAAGCTGCAGAACATTTTGTGACATCCAGTTTTTGACATCACATGTCATGTAGTGAACTCAGCAGGCCAGGATCAGTGGCTCTAACGGGGAGGTAGATCTGCGTGTCGTCGGCAGAACAATGGAAGGAAACACAATGTCTGTGGATAATATGTCCTAAGGGAAGCACGTACAGAGAAAATAACATTGGTCCCAAAACTGACCCCTGAGGGACACCTTACTTGACAGGAGCAAAAGATGACATTAATCGATAATCATCATGAAACTCCCTATGAGAGGACAAAAAGACA
>LKNJ01002823.1:0-49389 GCA_002120245.1 Maccullochella peelii | reverse complement strand
CTCTGTGTGTGTGTGTGTGTGTGTGTGTGTGTGTGTGTGTGTGTGTGTGTGTGTACAGATTTCACTCCCTACCATTCACACACAAACTGGTTGGGTGTAAAGGTCAGGTTCATCCTCAGCTTTGGGTCATGGAACACATTGATGTCGACACAGTTTCCCCTGTGGCAAAAAAAAAAATCTATACCAATTTGTCCCTTTCATTTCTGGGCATCCCACTGGACATTTCCCCCTGACTGTCTCTTAACAGAGATACATCCGCGCTTTGGGTCTTGTTCTCAGTCAGAAAGGGAATCAAGGTGGCCTAAAGATGATACTAAAACGTTTTAACTAGCCTTACATGTTGTCTCTGTCAAAAAAATCAATGTCAAAAATCAATGCAGGACAGAAGTGGAGGGAGGTTTGGATATTTCGACTCATTTTATTCTTCATATTATTTGGTCTTCGAGTTATCAATTCATTGCTAGTGCAGTTCTGCTTGCATTGAAGCTTTTTGTTTGATTGACCTTTATTGTTTTTAAGGTTTTTTTAGTCCTCTTTTTCACCCCTGCAGCGACCTTGAAGATGTTTGTCTGTATTAACTAATGCTGAAAAGATGAGTCTGTTAGTTTGTCGACAGAAAAACAATTGATAATTAATCGATTCATCTTTAAAGATATTTTTCAAGCAAAAATGCCAAACATTCCCTTCTAGCGTCTTGATAGTTTGCTGCTAATATTTGTCTCGTGGCACTAAATTAGGTATCTTTTGGTTTTGAGGTGTCAGTCAGACAATAGTCAATTTTATGACATTAAGAGAAAAGGGGATTTTTTTATGATTCATTGTTTAATTGGCATCTTAATTGATCATTGTGACACATCACAGAACTGTGCAAGTTGTAGGTGCTTCTGACAGTTTTCTGACATTTTACAGACAAAATGATTAACAGAGGATATAATCCTCAGCCCTTTTACCACAAAGTATACTACTGGTTGTACTCTGAACACAGAGTTATCTAGCTACACATGCTGAAGTCGGCCTTCTCCAGCCTCAAATTATGCACTATTAATTTCAAGGTTTTGAGGCCGTAATGTTTTTTTGAAGGCCAAATTTGAGGCACACAGAAAAACTATATACAATTACAATACAAACATTATTGCAAAAAACTCTATCATAAGAAAAACTAAATTAAAGGTCGGTATCCATCGAATTTTTTTCAGTGTGAGTTGTGACTTCGTCTGTAAATAAAATCTGTGGTCTGTGGTGATCTGTGTTGGCCAGTTTTTCTGGTGCTGTAAGGTTGTAAACTGCTGGCCTGAATTCTTGGAGGCCTTCAGATCCCACTCATGTCCTTCAAATCTCCAGTCTGGAACACACACACACACACAGCAGGGAATTTGGGGTCATAGCCCCCCCCCTTCTGCCTCCCTCCTGCTACATAGCTGAAGCACTCTGAGCTCCAAATCATCCTAAAGTGTTTTGCAGGATCTGAGGTTGGCTGTTTAGCCAGTGCTACTGGCGCTTCCTCTAAACAACAGGCTGAGGCTTGATGGTGGTGCAGGAGTGGTTTTTACTGTCAGGGAGGTGTTTCTCATTAAAGTCTCATTCAACGTGCCGTCATAAATCCCTTCAATAAAGTGAGTGATTCAGATTGAGAAGGGTATAGTGTGTGTCTGGACCTGTCTGTATGTTTCATGGGCACAATGTTTTGACTGTTGCTGTTTGTTTTTCTACCATATGGTGTGTGAATACTGTAGAGTATGCCATTTAATCTAATGGTACTTTTGAAGTTTCTTACTCCCCGTAGCGCTATGGAGCAATGTTTTTACAAGCGGTTCCCTGTTCTGTTTGTATTGCGCGTATCCAACATGCTCGTGTGTGAGCGTGCTGGCTATGTGATACGCACATGGATGTAAACAACTCACAATAGAGCTGCAAAGTTTAGTCGAGTAGTCGGTCAGTGAATTGTCAGAAAAATAATAGACATCTGTGATGGTTCCAGCTTCTCAAATGTGAAGATCTGCTGCTTTTCCTTGTCTTTCCTAATAGTAAATTTATTATTTTGGGGTTTTGGAGTCTTGGTTAGAGAAAACAAGACATTTGATTACATCACCTTAGGCTCTTGGAAATTGTGATGATCATTTATCAGCATTTTCTGATATTTTATGAAACAAATGATTAATTGAGAAAGAACAGCAGAGTCGAAAATGATAATAATGGTTAGTTGCAGCCCTAATTCACAAAATATTTTAGGTATTGGCTTTCCGAAATGTTTCACGAGGAAGGACATTTTTCTATTTGGCCAAAGTTTTGTGGTACTTTCGTTTTCTTGGAGAATTTGGGCTGGTTCGCTAAGTGTAGCTTTTGTACATCTATAAATCCCACTGTGGCATTGTACTGCATGTATATAAATGAGCTGGACTTAATGGGCTCTCCATTAACTTGAAATATTTAATAAGTGGGGGACATAACTTGGCTTTAAATCACATTTTGTGTTCCCAGCATTACTGTCTGCCTGAGGATTGGTGATGTTGGTCGTTGTTACTGTTATATAAAGTAATACTCATTGTTTCTGGTTGAGTGTAGATCCTCTGTTGTATTGCACATGTGCAGCTCAGCTATTGAACTTATTAGTAACTCATACCATACCTTTACTGTAACCCCTTTATTTAAAAAACACTGACTTGAAAGGGGCTTTACAAAGAGAAGGACACTAAGTACTGCAGGACACCAAATAGCCAGTAATGCCACTGCAGTTTGTGCACGTCTGTCTCAGCCCACGCAGAGTCTAGCCCCACCAAACACCCACTCTGCAGCAGGGACCTAACACACATACCACTGACATCAGATCAGCCCTGTCTGACCATTTAACACGTGTAACTCTTTTTAAACTTTTTTCTCCTCCAAAAGAGTAAGGGAACACCTTACAGGATAATCTGCACTCTGCATTAAGTACCACCTCTTTGAGGATTTTAATGCACTATGTTTGGGTTTTTTTTATTGCACAGTCTGCGCTGTTATTAAGTAAATATCTTATTTCCTTCAGTCAGTGTCGTGAGTGTCTACATGTGATCACTGTTCCTCTTGGCAA
The DNA here is from genome assembly GCA_002120245.1 of Maccullochella peelii. Classification (NCBI taxonomy): domain Eukaryota; kingdom Metazoa; phylum Chordata; class Actinopteri; order Centrarchiformes; family Percichthyidae; genus Maccullochella; species Maccullochella peelii. The sequence continues at coordinate 46,322 of LKNJ01002823.1, read as the reverse complement.
ATGCACTTTTCATGTGTTTCTCGTGTCATTGTGAATTTTGGAAAATTTCCTATGATTCATTTTTGTAGCTGCAGTGTAGTTATTTCAATGCTACTAACTGTCTTTATGTTTCTTTGTGAAACAGGCTTACAAAGTGAGTCAGTAAGTTAGATGGCAATTAGCTTTAATAACCTTTAATAAGTGACTTTTGAGGCAACTTACAGAGGTACTAAAAGGCCTGAGTTGCTGTAGCATCAGTCACAAACCGGCAAAGTATGCAACGTGATAAAGGGAAACAGCTTCAATAAATCATGACAATATATGGCAAACACAGGAAAACTGCAACAAAAAAGAGGAACAGTGGTCACAAGTAGACCTTCGCAAACACTAACCGAAAGACATTTAACAAAATGTTAACTTAACATCTCTACAAGCTACAATGCAACTTAAGAAATGTTAACAAAATGAACTTTAGCTTCACAAAGATAGCATTTATTTCAGGGGGTTTGTACTCGATTGCATAATAACTCAAGGTGTTCCTGTTTATTTGTCTGCTCTGTGTAAGTATCCAGATTGTACTTGTTGGAGCAGCCAAATCTCTCAGTATTGTTGAGTGTTTTCTCTCAACACTAAGATCAAAAGCTGAGTAGTGGGCTGAGCACTGCTGTTTGTCTTTGATTTAATAGTCTGAAGTCTGGGAGTTTTTTTGATCAGACATTTGTGTTATCATGAGGCATCCCTAGCCATATTACATTCTTAGTCATGATATGATATAATTATTATTATTAATGTTATTATGTTGCTCACTTTCCTTTTTGATGTGTCAGCAGTGATAACCTGCATGATGTTGCATGATATGGCTCACTAGCTTTTAATAGAGACAGTGCAATACACCAGACTGTACCATGAGCAAGACACCATTTCTGTTTTTGTGACATGTATGAAGAAAAACCTGCTGTTTTATGTGTTACTGATTGACCACAATAGGCATTTCATGGTTTAACGACAGCTCTACTATCAACTTTCAGTTCTCTAATGGGAGCTACTGAACCACTAAGGTGTAAAGCCCCAAGAAATGGCAGCTTTTTCTGCAAACAGTTCTTCTGAATTAAATTGACTTATTCTTACAAGATGTGGTCTAAGCTTTTGGATGCAAATTTGTGGTGAGAATCAGCTGTAACACACCAGCTCTTTACACACAAGCTTTACCTCCCGTGACAGTTTGCCTCTGTATGCTTGCGTGCACAAGTACTCAGGCACCATTTACAAATTCAAGACACCCTCCCCCTCTCTGCCCTCAACACACAGATGCACACTCCCCAACCCATTTGAAAGTGCAGAGGCAATGAATGAAAGCTTTTGCCTTGAAAAATTAAAACGCCATTCTCTGCTTGCTGGATGTACAATGGTTGACCCAGATTCGGCACTACTGAGCTTTCAGCAGTCAGACAGTACACAGCCTTGTTTTTATTTGGGGACAGACTTTTGTCCTTCTAAAGGGCTTTAGCTTTCGCCTTTGACCCTTACTCTGTATTTGTGTGTGAGAGCGAGTGGGTGAGACGGAGAGATAGAAGGGACATATGTGGTCGTTGCCTCTTGCATAAGTTGTGGAGTGTGGGTTTTTTTCTCTTTCATGGATCATTGTGCTCAGAGATTACAGGCTACGTCCACATTATGACAATCTGCAGCGTCAATCTACCGCTCATTACTGTCTGGCAGCCTAAATCATCATCCTGCCAACAGTATTGTATAGCAGATGAGTGCAGGTGTTGTAAAACACAATGAAATTCCTGTGATACATACTGTAATCGCATTGTGGATTGTTTATTATTAGACATCCCCTCATAACCTGTGCACACAGAGCTGGGACCTTTGTCAGTGGGCGGTAAAGCCCAGTCTTAACAACAACAGTAAACACCAGACCTAGTGTTTGATATGTGTTGGAGGACAGACCTTAAAGAACAACAATCTATAAATGAAGACAGAATTAAATACTATTAAGGAATGTAAATATAAATTGTAAATTGTCTAATATGTAATGTAATATAATATCAAGTCAGCATTTCAAGTGAAAACTTACAAGTACATAGTTGAATGTTACACATATGAGGCCAAGAAAAAAGAAATCGTTCTGAAAATGCTTGAAAACACAATCAGTATTTTGCAAATACTGACAAACTTGTCTGCTTCTTCCTCTCTTCCTGTCTGCAGGTCTCTGGATGGCCGTCTGCAGGTTTCCCACAGAAAAGGTCTGCCCCACGTCATCTACTGCCGTCTGTGGCGCTGGCCCGACCTGCAGTCCCACCATGAGCTGCGGGCGGTGGAGCTGTGCGAATACGCCTTCCACACGAAGAAGGATGAAGTGTGTGTCAACCCGTACCACTACCAGAGAGTAGAGACGCCAGGTATGACAGCTCCGAGTGTGTTTATCTCTTCTTCAGACGTCAGCCTGGTTCTAACATGAGTTTTTAAAAAGAAAATACTTTTTCCAAGAATTTAAAGGATGAAGTTCTACAGTTTGTTCTTTTTCCTTTCTGCGGCCAAGGCATGCCTTAATAGACTTGTTTTTATCTAGAGGGCTTATCCAATATTTTCCCTGTGATTTATTGCGCATAACTTTGTCTTATTTTATTGTTCTGTTGCATAATTTTTATTGTTTTGTTATTAAATTGTGCTGCATTACATATTTATTTATTTTATCCAATAAATAACGATTGCTATGTTCTAAGGATCTACTTGTTGTTGTGTGTGTGTGTCTTTTTTATACAGTACTCCCACCAGTGCTGGTGCCTAGACACACAGAAATCCCCAGTGAGTTCCCACCTCTGGATGACTACAGCCATTCAATCCCTGAAAACACCAACTTCCCTGCTGGCATTGAGCCCCAGAGCAACTACATACCAGGTACCAGCATGCTTCTTAACATGGGTCACACTCAAATACCCCTTTTACACTAAGACTGATTATCCACAGTATCCCAGTATCAAGCTGTTAACATTACGACATGGGCATGGGTCAGGCAATGACTCACATTGTTGTCTTTTCTGTTCAGTCACTTTATCATTCAAAGTTCTTTGCTGAGAGAAAATTAGACCCGTAGTTGTTCAGACGGTTGGGATCCTTGATTTTGGGTTACCCACATAAGAGCTCCTATTAGTTAACCTGCTCTTTTGTTCATATGTTCAAGCTTCTGTTCCTGCATCCTTAGCCAAAACTATTTAATGTCTGATTCTGACAGATTCTGCACTGTTGCTGTGCAGTGTTAGAAAATGATTGAATTGGGGGTGGTTCTTAGTGCCTAGTACACCTTTCAGACTGACATGATACATGTGTGCAGTCGATCTGAATGGGTCTGCAATCATTATCCGACATGGCTTCAACATACTCCTCCAAACCAGGGTTAAACACAGACCGGATGAAACGTGACCAAGTGTTTCTATTAGGGAGGAGGATTTAATTTAATGTCAGAGCAGTCTAAGAAAGTTCATGAGAAAAACAGAGACACAGAGAACAAACAGGTGGGCAAGTGAGAAAAACTAAAGTGAAGTGTTGCTGTATTTGATATTAATTTTGATGTAAAATGTAATTCTTTGTAGATTGTCAATGTTTATTCTTTTCCTTCTTGTCTTCCTGTGTCGTGTTTCAATCACCCAGCTACTATACGCAAACAGTAGAGATTTCCACCGGATCTATCTTCGGGAACTTTGCCACAAATGTGATGAGTTGTTTTCTGTGTGTGTGTGTGTGTGTGTGTGTGTGTGTGTGTTGCATGTGTTTTTGTGTGTCTCAGAAACACCACCACCAGGCTACCTCAGTGAGGATGGAGAGACCAGCGATCACCAGATGACCCACAGCATGGACACAAGCTCCCCAAACCTGTCACCTAACCCTGTTTCACCCACACACAGCAACTTAGGTAAGGAGTGTGTGTGTGTGTGTGTGTGTGTGTGTGTGTGTGTGTGTGTGTGAGTGAGTGTGTGTGTGTACTTTTCTGTCTGTCTGCCTTCACTTACAGACAAATGTTTCAATAGTGTATCTCCCCAGTGGGAATTCTCTGTTTGATTTAACTCCAGTTTTGTAAGAGGAAACCAGGTGATGAAAGAAGCCTTTGTCTTCCCTGCACTATGTGAGCTGTAAAAAGGCCAAGACACCATTCAGCCCACGCTAACATCAATGACAATATCCTACGTTTATTCTATCAGGATGGAAAAACGCCAGGGGGCTTGGCCAGAAAGCTACTGGTGAAATAACAAAATCACACCAGTTTGATTTGGCAGCGCCGTCCAGCTCTGTTGTGGACTTCAAAGCCAAAGACAAAATGTTGAAGTTGTTAGAGAGTGGCCATGTCAAGGGGGAAAAAGAGCAAATTACCAGAACCAGTTGAAGTTACTGAAAATGATCATGGATAAGCCTGTAATTTGAGCATTTTGGCTCAAGCGTCCCACCAGTGAGGGTTGAGTTTCCACATTTTGTCTGGTAGAAGCTTCTGGGAAACAGCGTATGGGTTTGACATTTTGTGACGCAAGCTCAGCCGAATGTTTCCTTTGGTAGTGTTTTTCTTCCCCCTCTACATCCACCTCAGCCCCTTTTCTCCCCACATTTCACCCATTTTGCCTCCCATCTATTCTATTTTCTGACCATTTCTTTGATTTGCACCCACTTCTTATGCTGTTAACCTTGACTTGTGTCTTCTGTTGCTGTTTGCTTTTTTTCTTCTGTATTATTTCAAGTATTTGATCTGCACTTTTCAGTCTATTCACAGCCATCCTACTAGCTACAGTGCTGTACTCCATTCTCTAACCTCTCTATTTACTTTCCATATTGGTTTGATGAAAGCAGCAAACTGTATCTTTCTCCGTCTCTCTGTGTCAGACCTTCAACCAGTGACATACTGCGAGCCAGCCTTCTGGTGCTCTATTTCCTACTACGAGTTGAACCAGCGAGTAGGAGAGACCTTCCACGCCTCACAGCCCTCGCTGACAGTGGATGGCTTCACGGACCCCTCCAACTCAGAGCGTTTCTGCCTGGGCCTGTTGTCCAACGTCAACCGCAACGCAGCTGTGGAGTTAACACGCAGACATATTGGTAGGACTCCATTTAGATCTGCTCCGCACATATGATAATTCACTTATAATCACATGATGCTCCTTTTTTATGCCAATTCCAAATAAGACATTACTCTATATTTGCAATTCCTGCTCATGTCTTCATTGTGTCACGAGTTTTATCTGAGGAGTTTGTTATTCTGTCTCTGTTTTCCTCCAGGCCGTGGTGTGCGGCTGTATTACATCGGAGGAGAAGTGTTTGCTGAGTGTCTCAGCGACAGCGCCATCTTTGTCCAGAGCCCCAACTGTAACCAACGCTACGGCTGGCATCCTGCCACAGTCTGCAAGATCCCCCCAGGTAAGTGTCAAGCTGATAGAGACAGAGTGAGGAAGTTGGGGACAGAGAGAGACATACAAATGGGGAGAGAGGACAGAATAGAGAGTGAGAGAAGGAGGGTTGCAGATGGAAAGAAAAATCCAAAGGCAAAACTGGAATGGAGAGTAGCTGTGGCTCAGGAGGTAGAGTGGGTCGTCCACTAATCACAGGGTTGGCGGTTTGATTCCTGGGTCCTTCTGTCCATTCTGTGTGTGTGAATGATGGGGCAAATAGTAAAGCTCTTTGGATAACAGTGCTATATAAATGCAGCCTTTACCAAAAGAGGCACAGGTCAACATATACAAAAACAACACATTGGTCTGAGGTTGCATCTATGTACCTTTTCCCATGTGTTGTCCCTAACTTTCACAGCTGAGTGTAGTCTTTGGGGCAGGAATATAAAATTGCAGTAGTGAATGCCGCTGACAAACGCACACCTGCTTCAGATGTGATTTTTCAAATATGCAGTAGTACTCCCAAAGGCCTGTAAACAGACTTTGATAAGTAAAATCGCTGGAGTTCCTCTTTAAGCCGAACCGCCACAAAAGCCCCCAGTCTTATGTACTTCTCTAAATACAGTGATTGTGACCTGACTTTGTTGTGTCTTGGTCGTTCCCTCCAGGATGTAACCTGAAGATCTTCAACAACCAGGAGTTTGCTGCCCTGCTGGCCCAGTCAGTCAACCAGGGGTTTGAGGCTGTGTACCAGCTCACCAGAATGTGCACCATCCGCATGAGCTTCGTTAAGGGCTGGGGAGCCGAGTACAGGTAAGCTGAACTCACAGATCAGCTTTGGGTTAGTGACAACCACTCGCTCACTTCCTAAACGGTAAACCCCAACCGCTACAGAGCTGATAAAACCCTCAACCAACTCGTCAGCAACATTATAAGCGCTGTTTTGCAAAGATAAAGTCCTTAGCAAGCCCTTATGTAAACGCAGACAGTAGAAACAAACAGAATGTGAATCACATCCCACAATCCAGCCGCCCCCGCTCACAGGCATCTGCTCACACTCTGGTGAATCCGGTGTATGACGTTGCAGAGCCCTCATCAATAGAAACAGGCCCCAGTTGGCATGCCAGACTATTTTTAAACAAACACACATGTGCTGTGCCAAAAAGAGATGTCAGACTTTCCCTCTTCCATCCCCTCCCTGTTTTCCACACATTCTGACTCACTGATAGTAAGAAAGGAGGAGACGGAAGAAAAGGGGAGCAGGTGATTGGCTGGAAGTTGGGTCTGCGTAGGAGGTTTCCTCAAGGGGGGAAACCTTTGTGCTGTGAGCGACTGCTCACTAGTCCTGTCCAGACCAAAGGCTGACATGTGGAGACACTTAAAAACAGGATTCAGGTTACTGGACCCGCTAGGCCCTCCTTCTTCTCTACCTCCACCCACACCTCACTCTTTCTGTCTTGTATTGAAAGTTTGGAAAATGCTTAATTTTAACTGTTATGTTTTCAAGGTTAGGAATATGCTTGAAATCGAATATACTCCTTAAAAAATGCTTCATTTTTTCAACATAATCTGGTGTTTCATCATCTTCTCAATCACTCATGTAAACCAAAAATATTTGAAATGAAACGATCCCGTCGTCATATTTGTTTGTTGTCTCTTGGCATTTATAGTAACAATTTAGATGTGATGATAGATGGCTTCAAGAGTCTGGAAATTTTTGGTTTAGGTACCTGGAAAGTGCTTGAATTTTACTTTTAAAAAGCTGTACGAACCCTGAGATAAAAGATGAATGAAAGATTTTGCAAAAACTGTAATTGTTGCACCTAATTTATTCAGACAGAAGGTTATTTCCAGTACTCGTGAAACAAACTGTAGAAACCAGAGGGAAATCATGCAGCTGGCAAGTGTCTCTGTTCATCTGGCTTGCCAATGCATAAATTAGATGGATGACAACATACAGGATACATTTTGCCTGCTGTTGTTGTTGGCGTTGACTGAGCGATTATGGTACTAGTTATTTTATTTACTTAGTTCTTCCAAGCTGCCCCAAAACTTTTAACCAAATGAAATGTTCAGTTTTGCAAAAAAATACAAAAACAGCCTTTCTTTTGTTCGCTCCACACAATTCTCTAGTGTGAAATGTGAATTGCCAGGAAAAAAAGCACAACACAAAGGAGTCAGTGGCAGAGCACAGATGCAGAAATGACAGGGTTATCACTGGTGGAGGCACACTGAAACCAGAATCTTTTTGGAAATCTAACCCCTCTTTTTATAGCACATACAAACTGCATTTTGTTATAGTGTCTGCAGTGTTTTCTTCAGCAGATGTTCATCTTTCACTAGGAACTTTAGGCATAAGAACTGTCACTTGAATATTCCTCTCCTCTCCCAGAGGAAAAGCAGTAAGGGTTTTTGTATGAAGGCTGTAGGGAATCAGGGAAAAGCCAAAGGATATGGAGATTAAGAAGAATCAAGAACTAAAGAAAGAAATTATTAACGTTTAAGTGGAGAAACCTTAGCATCACTTTGTACATCCTACGGTTTTTCAAAGGTTTATAGGACAAAAGTAACACATGTTTATGAAACTTCCTGTTTTCAGTTTCACTGTGATACCTCTAAAATGACATTTACTCTTTATTTGAACTCCAGAGAGACATAGTGGCTTGCCAGTTTTGGCTCAGGTCATCACATTTATTGTGATTCAGCTAAACTCACTTCACTATTGTAGATGAAACATTGATAAAATAGACCCATATAAAACAGAATGATTGTAGACATGAAATATAGATCAGATGTTAGGGTTTCCAATCCCAAGTGAAAAAATGAGAGAGGGTTAATCTAGGCTTATTTGAGATTAAACTGACCTTAAATTAACTGGTATTAAAATGTGTTAAAAGTGTAACTCACAGAAGGTTTTTAATGCTTTTTTGTTGAGGCCAGCTTCTTGCGTCTGTCTTACACGGGGGCTAAATGAAAGTAGAGTAGTTTGACTTTGATGAAACTTGACTTTGTAAGTTTGCTCACACAAGTCCTGCTCTCTCTGCGTGCTTAACATCTGCCTCTGCTCTCCTTGTGTCTCTCCCAGGCGACAGACGGTGACCAGCACCCCCTGCTGGATCGAGCTGCACCTGAACGGCCCCCTGCAGTGGCTCGACAAGGTGCTCACACAAATGGGCTCCCCCAGCATCCGCTGCTCCAGCGTCTCTTAGGGAAACCCTTTATCCACCCACTTCCTGTACACCACGTCTCCTGACAGTGACTAAAAGCACACAGACTGCATGCAGACAAGAACGGCTACACGAGTACGGAAAGATGACGATGAGCCCCCCCCCCCAACTCNCTCATTCAGCCAATCCTCAATCTGTAACTTAGTCCTTCCTCCCCACCAGCTGTCAGTAGCACTTTTTATATACATGTTGTTTGTGGCAAAAGGAGACAAGTGCAGTAAAACAGTACCATGTTAGTATGATCTCCACATTTTGTCCAGAATTATTTCGATGGCATTTTTTTAAATCTTTGGCATCCAAGTGCCAGAAAGGCTGTAGCAATGGGAGGAAGGTTGGGGTTTTTTTCCAATTAAGAGATTCTTATTTTCTTTCCTTATTTTTCATGATTTTTCCATTTTTTTTGTACAGATGTTAAAGTGGATATCAAGAATCAATTACATTTTTTTAAGCATTTATAACAATTTTGTAAAGCATGTGTAAGATCATGTTAAATGCATTTCACTTGACTTTGTTTCTGTTTATTTGGGCATTTGATAGGTTATGAAGACATTTACAAATGTGACCCAGTGATAAAATAATGGAAATGTTCAACCACCATTTGTAAACACTGTGTGAAGGAATATACTGTAAGTCTAGTACAAATGTTTGTTCAGGTTTTCATACTGTCATTTTATGCAGCCTGTGTGACTCTGACAAGGCAAATAACACGGTCTTTAACTACACATTTGAGTTAGATACAGAAACAAACGATAAGGAAAGGAATCAGTCAAACTATAGATAAAACTAAGCCATACACTTTGATTTGAGCCGTGGGCCAGATTACTCTGACAAAGCAGTCTGACGCTTCAGGATAGTGTAGAGCAGACAGGAGGTACAACTCTTTAAACCCATATAGAAGTACTTAAAGATAATGGCGTTCATCAAATGTCATGAGGAGGAGGATGCACTTTTGTAAAATGTTAATATTCTAGTAAAGCGATGTTGGCAAAGTACGTTCAATGGCAGCTGTAGTTCACAGCTGCAATAGTTCTTGTCAGAGGGTTATATGAAATATATCCTGCATTGATTTCAGGAAGCTTTGCCAATTTGCAAAATACTTTTGCAGCATTGTATTGTGTAGTAGGTAGTATATAATAGGCATTTACACAGAACTTGAAAACATCTCACATATTGTGCAAAGTTTTAGTTAAATTACAAATTGAACACACAAAAGGTAGTAGGAATACGTGTGTGTAATATGAATACTCTGCAGAAGGCTGTGTAAAGAGAGCAGGAAGATGCCTTTGCTTTTTTAATTTTCTCTCTCAGCAGTCCATAACGTTGGTCTTATTTTTAGCCATCAGTAATATTGACTTTTTTGCACACTCAGGACCGTAAAAGAAAACAGCTGAATTATGTACAGAAACCAGTGGAAAGGACAGATGCATGACTCTCCAGACTTGAAAGTCTATTTTGCTACCAATTATTTTTGTAGGACAATACGGTGACGACGTGGTGACGACTTTGCCCGCTCCAAGTGTTTTTGCATGACATGACAGAAAATACTGCTATAGCAGGTCTGGGGATACTAATCTTGTATTTTTCTACCTGTGAAGACGAGGCAGTTTCAGTACAAAGCACAGCTTTTTACAAAGGGAAATGTTTAGACAGACAGAGGCATGTAAATAACAGTAGCTTCTCAAAAACTGATGTCCCTATTTTTATTTTGTTCATGTAGTACATACATGTGTTATAATGTGACCATTAACCTTTATAATGTTGGTGGTTTTGTAAACAGGAGAACAAAAACAGATGCTCAAAAAAATAAAATGTTGGGTAAAGCTATTGTTGGAATAGGAAAGCATAGTCTTAGCTTTGGTCCCGTTTCCTTTCAGCCACCCACTGGGGTGGAAGTGGATCGATTTCCTTCTGGTTCTGTAACACTAGACAAAGACACAGTGGGTGAACATATAATATTTGGAATCTTTTTACAGTACGTATTTACATTAACCCAGCTTTTGATGTTAACGCCAGCCCAGTGGTGCTAATCTTTAACAGTTTAGGGACTCAAGAGAACCGCAAAGCCATAAGATTTTACTCTTAAAGCTGGTAGATTTGGATTTCTGTTAAATGATGATGACTTTTAAACGTTCAACTTACAGTGCGGGGTTGTTTCAGAAACAGTAGCATCTACCAATCTGAGACAAGACAGCTCTTTGTAGAGCTTCTAGTGTCCTTGAACGCAGCAGTCCTGATCCTAATGGACTCTTAAACGCTGTGGTCAATGTAATTACCCAGTAGGGAATGTTTTGCAAGCAAATTTGTCATTTTTATATGCTCTTCAAGTTATAATGCTTGTGCTTTTTCCCTTTGTTTAAATTGTTCACTGTAATCGTTATTAGTAGTTGTGATTTATGTTTTTGTGCTCTGAATTGGTCTTTTTAGATGTCTTGTATAAAATTATACCCTTTATTTTTCTCTGCCTATAAAAAAGCTGATGTGATGCTTTATATTTTTGTTTATTATTGTTGGTCTATGAATAAAATATATATCTTATGGTGATACTGGGGCCCACATGCCATGAAAGCAGGGAACTGAAGCTGGCTAGTACAAATCTTAAATGTCAAACCACATCTGTATTTCAGTAACTGTCAAGGTTATTTTTGTATTCAGTCTGATTCACTTTATTGAGCATAATTCATGGAATAATTCAACATTAGAAATCAGAATTACCATGCTAACTTGATTTTATAGCTTAACAAGGTTTGTTAGCGTTGCTGTACTTAAAGGCAGTTATTACAGGCCTCCATACTCTGGAGGCATTTCTGTTTTCTTCTGTAGTTTGGGGATTTCCTAGTATGTGGTGGATAGTTTGGCATTGTCCTCAGAAGCAGACAGAAACAGTAATTACAGTCCCAAAGCAGACACTCTCGTTTCTTCACTTAATTCTACGTTACAAGCTAATGCAAACCATAACCATTTGTGCTGTCACATAGGCACGACATGGCTTTTTAATATGAATGCAGGCTTTGTTCTGATGCCCTTAAGGTAAAGAGGGCTGAACAACCTGCTAGGCACTTCAGAAACCACTTCACAAGGTGACAAATAGTTTGGGTGCATGAGAGAATCAATTGTTGACGTGAGAGGGTGGCAGGATCAAAGCCAGAGTGAACCATTCAGCTGGTTCACTCTGTAAAATATCTGGATTCATTAAAAAGCAGTCAGTGCAGTAGCAAGAGTCGTCATCATGAATTGTTTAAAACATTCTTGTACTATATGAGACAGTGAGGCCCGAGTGTCTCCATTGTTCGATGGCATCAAAGGCTGAAGCAGCAACTTCTACACAGACAGCTTTACGCTTTGTCTCCGCCACAGTCTCCTGCTGTCAGAGCTGAGTTCTGCCTGATCCTCATTCCAGACAACACAAGCATTTAATAATTAAATCTGTGGTTTGCAGGAGAGTCAAACGCAGAGCAGATATGAATCATTGATTGAGACTGTATATGTGTACTTGTGCATCAAATCTGGAGCTGCTCCAATAAAAATGGATAGGAGGCAGAGATGTTCCTCAAAGCATTAGATGTTATATTAGGCAGGTTATGAGTTGCAGTTAGGCCATGGAAACATATATACAAGGTACACAAGACAACTTTAATTTTGAAGCTTTTTTTTGGTAAACAGTAAGACTAATACGTTATAATGTACTTAAACTTACTTAATTAGAAAGTCATGGCCTTCTGAAGCATACCTCAAGATAGTAAATATAAAACAGTTTCAGGTTAATGCGCTCAACTAAATGAAGAACTGGATGGATCATGTCCATGGTTTTGGACAGTACATTGCAATCATACAGGAAATGATATCAGATAGCAGACACTTTCTTTTTTTTTTTTTTAAGAAACTGGGGAGTGGTCCTGTGTAAGTGAGCTGCACTGAAAGTCATTTATAAATCATGGCCTCATATGATCCAGACACAAACCATTTTAAAATGAGTGGCGAGCAGGAGGCTGGGGCACATGTTCAGGTTAAGAGCATTGTGCTCTATAATCATTTTAATGTTTAAATGTTAACGTTTAAGGTTCTATATCTTTTAAAACCCTCATGGCGGCCCACATTGAACCACTAGTGTTACTGTAATATGTGAACACTAGTTTATTGTCATTGTTTGGTTGAACTGTGTAGTGGTGTGGTATCCGCACGCAGCTCACGCCACAGAGGAGGTGCACCCAAGACTAAATGGGTGTCTGTTTAGTCTTTGTCACTTTTAGTTAAACATAAATGCTCCCATGCTGGTAACACCATAATTCCTTCAACTGATTCTTGGTCTAATTGAAGACATCATCTCCATTGTTGGTTTGTGGAGTGCTGTGTGCAGGCTACTGTCCCTGTGTTAATAGCAGAAGTCACCCAGCAACTGTTTTAGCTCAACACTGCCATCTGCTGGCTGCAGGGACTACTCATGGGCCCAGTACAAATGAACTCTGTTGACATAAGGCAGGCAAGTTTAATGTTGTAATGGTTCCAATAATGCAATAATTATTTGATAGTGGACACTAGCGAGGTGACAGGAAGTGGGGGGGATGACATGCAACAAAGGTCTCTGACCAGACTCAAGGGACGGTGACCCCTAGGCCACCAAGACGCCACACTGATATTAGTTTTAATGTAAGTCTATTACTTGTATCACTTTAATGTAAGAATTGCCAGCTTTAGACAAGCTCTTCTAGTATCTTATGTAAATGTAGATGGTGTCTTCTAGTATTTTATTATCAATCAAGATGTTTTAAAGTTAACTATTACATTTCCAGTCGGCCTGTGAGGCAAGGCAAGTTCATTTTGAAATGCACATTTAAAACAAATAGGGCAAGTGTTTGAAATAAGGTAAAAGTAAGACATTTGCCCTGAGACAACACAAACCACATTATGGTACAATGTGAATAATAATATAATAACATTATATATAATATATACTAAACAGAATGGGTTCATATTTATTTATTTATTAACAGAGTCTGTCTCCTGCATTTATCACTCCAACCTATAATTTAAGTGAAGAATTATCACCATGAGCCTGTTACTAACAGGCCCACATGATTACAGCTAATAGTGATTAAATGAACATGACTGCATGCAGTGGAATGAAAGGGCTCCATGCATCGACAGAGACAGAGGAAACATGGCTCCTGTTGTCTGCTGAATTGATACTTGAGATGAACAGATGAGTGCCGTCATCTCTGTCTCGGCGTGAAGGTCACTCTGAAGCAGGTGTTGACAGCGAGTACATTTATTGGTAAACAAATCCATCTTTGCAAAGGTCACCATTTGCTTGACACCCTTCCCTCTCACTCTTTCTCTCTTTATCTTCTCTTTACCTCTTCATCTCACCCCTGCTTTGTCACGTCTAAACTCTCTTCCTGCTCTTTCCTGCTCTCTGTTTACTTCTCTGGCTCCAGTCTGAGTTATTTTCATGAGGAATGCCTGTCATTGGTGGGTCGCAGCTCCGTCTGCCAGGCAGAGAAAAGCGCAGACTGCAGCATTATCAGCATTCAGTAGCCACCAACCTGATTGCACGGCCACGGGTGGCTACATTACAGCTGTCTCTGGACAGCAGCAGGTACCCGGCCCTGCATGCCAACCGAGAGATGGGCACCCACTTCTCCAACTGGCTGCCGCTGGCTCTCTGCCTGCATGTCACCCACTCACACCCGCCCACACACACACACACAGACACACACGCACCAGCCACTATGCTAGCCAACACTCATCCTCCTCTTGTCAGATTTACCACCCGTGCAGGAGAGAAAACTGTCACACCATCTCCACTGAGTAGACGTTTTGTTCCGACAACATTCATAAGCACCTGGCCAACACTTATGTTCAGTGCAAAAAAACATGCGTATAAAATATTCAAATGCAAGCTGGTTGCAAGGGAATGTTTGGTGTAGCAGGGAACAAGCAAAAGAGTTTAATTTTGCCCCTCGAAGCAATTTCCTGCTCCTTGGGGCACTTTTTTTTCTGTCAATATGTTTTCAGTTTCTCTCCCTGCCAAAACCAAGCATGCACCTAAAACTATCTCACTTAAATGTGTAGTGTGGAATGCTTCCATTGTTGAATCCTGATATTAATAATAAAGATCAAAGCAAGAACAGGTCAACATTAAACCCCAAAGAACAGAGGGAAAGAACAATCATAGGAGCAATAGAGGGAGTGGGAAAGGAAAGTGGTGGGAAAAAGAGGCAGTGAGGGAAACATATTTACTGACATCCATGGGCTGTCACCACTCTGATTAATGGTGGTTGGAATCCCTGCCTGGTGAAAAGGTGTTGTTGGGGTGTAGAGAAAGCCCAGGCGCTGACCTAGAACTAATAGCATTCGACTTGAACAAGCTGTCCAACCTGAGAGAGCGGGCTCTGCTGCTGCCGGTACAGCACCGGGCTGGAAAGAAGAGGAAATAAGAAAAGTTAGAAATGGGAAGCAAGGTAAGAAGGTTCACATCGCAACCTTTGAACTTCGAACACCTGGCCTGACTCCACGCTGTGTCCAGAAACACTCACTAACTATTCTCTATATAATACATAAGCAAGAGTTTACTCAAGTAGTGAGCAGTAAATTTCAGATGCTTATCAATCATTTTGCAGCATCACTGGCAGGTGTGGTGTCACATAACTGTAACTCATATCCTTTAAAGGTGAATCGTTCCTCAGTATTGTCTCCTCAGTAGGAGGAGTTTACATTCCACATTTTTCACACAAATGTGTGTAAAAAATATTTGCATGCTTTTTTATGTTGGCGAGTCATCAAAAAAAAAGAGTTTGCAGGAATTTGGACTCATGACCTCAGTTTTTCTAAAGTTCTTGCTGTGGTGCTGGGATCTTCAGCAAAAGGTAGTGTACAGGCATTTACATGTGAATGTCAACAAGACTAGTCAACAATTTAATTTTATACAATGAACCCAGAAGCTGTCAATCATCTGTTTCATGCACAAAAAACAAGAGTAAAGAGTCTACAGCCATGCTAGCTGCTCTGTGAGGCTGCACTTAGACACGGTGCTTTGAGCTAATAACACTAATTTCAACATGTGAACATGCTCATGATAACGATGCTAACATGCTGATGTTTAGCAGGTATAATGTATATCATGTACACCGTCTTAGTTTAGCATGTTAGCATGCTAACATTTGCTAACATTTACAATTGCTCAGCACTAAACAGCTGAGTACAGGGGAGGCTGATGGGAATATTATTAATTTTGAAGGCAATTAATGATGAGAAGAATTGATTGAGAAGTTTTTACAGTTTGTCCTCAGGGGAGCGTGAATGACTGTACTGAATCTCCCAGCAATGCCAATTGTTGATAAGATATTTTAGTCAGGATCAAAGTGGTGGACCGACTGACACGCGCCATCCTAGAGCCCAGCTCAAGGTAGGGATTTTGGACAAAGCCCACATGTGTTAACTTGCACCGGTACTGTTAAGATATTTTGTATTAAGAGATTAAGTAAGAATTAAGATTACAAGTCTAAAAAGTAGTTTGAGCTATTTTAGTCAAGTCAGGACTATTTGTTTTGCCCAACAATATCACATAGCTATGGTGCAATGGTCACGACATTAGCTCCTGACCCACCTCCAACTGCAGGAAAAACAAAGGAAAACTAATCAGAGAAAGAAAGAAAGAAAGAAAGAAAGAATTATAGACATAAAGAAACATTGGGAGAAGAAATTCAGAGAGAGATTCCCCTCTCAGGTGTCCATGCTGAGCTACATGTTGGTATTGCTTCCTTGAAAGCTCAGTCCTTTCATGCACACATGTCACACTGAAAAACCACAACACCATCACCCATAGCTCCTGCTCACATTTCCCTGCAAAACATTACAAAAAAAAAAAAGGTCTTGCTTCAAATAATCTGCAGCATATTTGCCAGGAACATCATCCTGCCGAGGTTGTTTTTGCTGAGGGCAACAGCAAGCCCAACAGCTGGGACATAATGAAGCTTTCAGGCACTTGTTCTCCCATCGTGTAGCGCCAGCCCCTGTCTGCTTCCACCAGATGTTCCATGTTTTCCCTCCAAAAGCCTCTGCTGCCAAAATGGGGACGATTGCTAGCAAAGCGGGAACCAGCTAGCTCCACAGCTGATTCATGATTATAGGGTGATAGTTGGGTTAATTGCTTGTTTCGTGTTTATTGGGCGAGGCCCTGTCACTTGGTTGTCATCTTTTGTGTAGCTGAGAAAATCAGTTTGACAGTAACTAGACCTGCTGTTATCAGTCTCGCCGGTCTGGACTCAGTTGGGAGTAGATAAACATGATGTTATTGATTTATTTTCAAAGATCAGGGTAGCTGTCGTTGTGAATAACCTTTGATTGCGGATGAAGGACGACTGAAAGTAGGATGTCAGCTGGCACAGGTAATACTCCACCAAACCAAATGAATACATGATGCAGGATAGCAGAGCAGCATTATGTGTGTGACTCAGCACTGATCACAAGCTGCTGAACCAGCCAACTTCACAGAGTTGGAAGATTCAGCAATCTCTCTTCAGCGCCGCAACTGTTGCTATAAATCAGTGCTGCTGAATCGGAGCTACAGATAAACAGACCACAGCAGGCGTTGGTGAAACTCTGCTCCACGTAACATGATGAGTAGTAGTTCATCCAAGGACTCGCAGTGGTAAAGAGACCACTAAAAACCGTAGCCCTTTTTTCAGGGAGATGGGATTTAAGCTTCAAAACAAGATGATACTCCACAGTTTTATCTGATTTGAGAAAACATAGGTACAGATTGTTTCCTCCTGTTACTGTGGGTTTTTTACTGCATTTGGGTAAAATATCAGCAAATTAGCTAGCTTACTTAGATTAATTGCTGATGATACAGTATTGGTTCAAAGGGAATGCGATGCTCTTCAAACTAGGGCTACACCTAACATTATTTTAATTTTCACTTAATTTGACAGATGTTTTTGATTGATTGATTGATTAAGTCTACAAAATGCCATATAGCCATAATACCACAAAGGTGGTGTCTTCAGATCGCCAACAGCCCAAAACCCAAATATATTCAATTGACAATGATATGAAACTGAAAAAAGTATCAAATCCCCACATTTGAGAAGATCATGTTTGGCACTTTCCTAGATAATTTATGCTAAATGATTAATCAGTTATCAAAATATATCTTCTTTTTTTTTATTGCTAGTTGACCGACAAATCGATTTGTTCTTTATTAATACAAGGCCAACAGATTTTAAGTGTATCATCTGTTTGGGAATGCTGACTATTTAATTAGGGTTTGCTCTGTGTGTGTGTGTGTGATATTAATGTGAAGCATTTCCTGTTAATTACACCATTTAATCCACCCCTTGCCAGTGGAATCATGTTGCAGGCTAACTGAATTAATTGAGACTAGATGTTTTTACATATGTAATTAATTCAAATCATATCATTTATGCTTCGCTCAGTTCCTGCTAAACTGAAGAGGGACGTAGTAAAACCTTGTTTTCTTTTTGGGCAAATGAAGAAATCTCTATGGGCTATCCTGTCACTGATCAATGCACATTTAGATGTTTAACATCTGGCAAGCCACTGGAAATTGGCTTCTATGGCAACATTGCGTTGCCATCATCCTCCCATCATTAGCTTTCACCATTGCCCCGGGGTTCATAATGTCGTTAGCTTACATAGAGACGCAGTAAAGTGATGTTACATGACGTTTCTCAACCCCTTTTATTGAAGTAGCCTGCCATGCAGCCTGCTTGTCCTATTCCATGGGCACCACAGGGAAATAAGACATGATGAGAGCAGAGGCTTGATGACAAGAGGTTTAAAATTTCTTGCGTCAAACATCATTTAATTTGGGGATTAGGCAAATAAAAAGCATCACACAAAGCTAGCAGGAAAAGCTTTCTAGCAGTGGTGTAATTTTACGTGCTCATGGAAAATGGGCTATAAAGGATTTGGTATTGAGCCAGTTGGCCTACACAAGCGTTTATACATTTTCAGTCTCTCTTTTGCAGCCAGACCTTAATCCGCGACATCATCTGTTCACATCTGTATGTAGCACAAAAGGTTTAATACAGAAATTCAAACTTGCACCATTGCTGCACTAGTTTTAATCGAATGTGCAGTCAAAATGATTAGTCCCAATGACTGAAATTATGTAGTTGTAATTACAAACAGATGGGAGGCTTTATTTGCACTTAAGGCGACTGTGTGCATGGGAAATGCAGTGTGAACAAGAATAATTAAGAAGTTAAAAGTCCTGTTTTTTCCAAGTTGTGTTTAAATAATCAACACTATGATGTAAATTTGTTTTAAATTAGCTATATAGTTATATGAATGCTTTGCCGGGAGCAGCCATCACCTTCAAGCCTTGAGGTTGTGAAGATACAGAGATTTTTTTATTGAGACCTCAGTTTGTTTGTTGTCTGGAGAGAAGCAGCGTGTAAAGGCTGCGGCGCCTCATGCTGAGATGTTTCTCGATACCCGAGGGCTCATTGGGACGGCAGGTCATCAAGGGAGTCGGACATTACTTTCTGCTTTAGTGCTGCACTTCTCTTGATATATGTAAATGAAAACAGTATTTTTTAATGGATTGGTAGAGCTAGATTATGAAAGGGATAAATTAAAACATACATATTTCTTTTACACAACATTATGTTAACTTGTTCTGAATTTTGCTTCATAAAAATAAACATGTAAAATTTTAAATGATATCTTTCACAGAATGTGTGTTTTATTTTCAGTGAGTAGTTTGCATAACTGGCTGCCAAATATTGATTACATTAGTGGGAATTAACAGTAAATACTTATTCATGCCTTACTCCCCAGAGGAGGTCAAATTTGTACCACAAGATAATATAAAAAAAACCGAAACATCCAGACATTCAGTGAAAAATGCTGTGCATGTTCATGGTCCCCAGAGGATTTCTGCTTATAACTTTTCTGACTCATTTACACCACGGTTAGAACAAACGATCCACTTGTACGCAAGAAGTATCAAAATGGGCAGATCACAAAATAACCGACTGAGCTTCCTCAGAGGATGAACCTGTTGCGTTTTGGAAACTGTTATAAGCTTTCCTCTGGCAACCCCCTCAGGACAAAATGTCAGCTTTTAATGGCTCGATTATCATGAAATTTGATGTGGATACTCATGTTCACCAGAGGATAGATTTGAATGATTTTGGTTAGCCCTTTAACCTTTATTTAACCGTGGTAATCTTGCTTCTCTATTTCAGAAATGCCTTGCTAAAACTCACACTGATACAGACCTTCATTCCTGTCTGTCCAACACTTTGATGTGGTGTAATGAACATTGCAACCTCTAGGGGCCACTAGCAGGCTTTAGACTTGAGTCACCTAAACCTATTAATTATCAAACACTTTTTATTAACTTAAAACAGACTGGCAGGGTATTTGTTTTTACTTTAATTTGGATGACATGTGCATGTGAAGTAGTTATCAGAAGCTGATATGAATGTGTTTTTTGTCTTCTCTGCTCAGCCTCCTAGTCCTTTAAACTAGCTGGTCCCCTGCACCCCATCAGTCCACAACAGGGTGAGTTGTTTGCAGTTTACTCAGTGTACAACAGAGGTCACTAGAAGCTGCTCTTGCAAGTTGGCTCATCCTCTCCATCAGCGCTGGTGTGTCACACTGTGGACTAAAGTTGCCAAAAGATGCTGTAGTTGTGAAAGTCTTTCTTTAAGCTACCATTAACAAACAGCTTGTATCTTATTTCCACCCTATCTGATTCAGCAAACCTGCAAGCACAGGCGTGTTTTATTTATGCTGGTGGATTTTATGCATGACAGTTTTGCTGAGGGGAAAAAAAAGTTCCTCCTCCCCGTCTTCCCCATGTTTCCCCCATTGATTTTGGCGCTGCTTTGATGTGAATCTGCGCCAGAAGTGTCACTTAGATAAATCACTGTTAGTCCAAGCTGGCATAGCTCGGCACTGGTGACAGAAGGGAGAATTCCACGCGGATCAAATAAATACAGATGTGAAGTAATTAGTTGTATTCCCAAGGAGCCTATTGTGGGCATGTTAAAGATGCTAGGGATCAGCTGGCTTTCCCACTGGCAGCTTTTATCAATTTAAACAGGAAGGAACAGAAACTAGGTGGGTCATAACCCATGTGGCTTTTCATGAGTCACATCTCCAACGTGCGGGCCTGGAAATTAGACAAGGTGAAATGTCTGCAATGCTTGAAAATTTTAACTTTAAAGAGATGTGGCCTCTTCTTTCACAGACACTCACCAATTTGAGAAATGAAGCAAATAATATATATTTATTCAAATTCCAAGGTAAATATGTCCATAAAGTTCATGTACCTGTCCTGCTAAAACTGTATATTGTTCCTAGCCATGAACAGCTTTTTGCATTACTAAGTTTGTTTTTGTAGGTGATTTTGTAGGCTATCAAGTAATTCATTTTCTTTTTATTTAACCTTGATTCAACCAGCAAACTCTTATTTACAATGACATCCTGTGTGGCAAAAGGAGTCTTAGTTAGTGGAACTGACAGAAAGGAGAAAAAGGCAGCAAAGCACAGGAAAAGCAGACACAGAAACAAATGGACTTGTACGTAGATTATATCTACTGCATTTTTCCTAAATTTCATATTAATCACCTCATCAGTGTATTTTCCAGCAGCCAGTTAACAAGAATTCAACAAAGTACAGTGTGCTGATGGCCCCGCATAAATAGGGCTTACACCAGACGCTGTTGCTTTGGTGCATTGCAACATTCTGAGAGGCACATTGGTTATTGGGGCCTCCAACAATTCATGTAAAACCCTCTTTGATCTTCACTCCAACCAGAAATACATTGGGGGAAAAAGCAGCGCTTTAAGTGCATCATCTTATAACAAAAGGAGTCTACGTTTACCACATAATACTGCCATTACGATTAATGCCACATCCTTGTGAAATTGAAACCCACTTTTCTTGCTCTCGCAATTATAGGCTCCTTCAGGAGGGGACATATTTATGCCAAGCAGTTAGCAATGCATTGATTTAATACGTTTCTAATCAGGACATACAGCTTCAGGGCCTAAAATGTTAATTCCTCCTGCTGCTTACAAGGTAGCCTTTGATTTTCTGTCATGGCAGTAATTACAGTGTTTTGCCACTAGATAGGGAGAGAGCTTTGTCTCGTCTAATTATGAGGTAATCATTGCTGTAGTGCCAACATGTTGTTCTCACCTTTATGTTAGTACTATTTTAATTTTATTTTTACAGCTTCCGGCTATTACCTTCCCTTCTAATTCACACTGTGACACTGTTAACACTGTGTGTGTGTGTGTGTGTGTGTGTGTTTGAGAGTGTGTGTGTCTGAGTGTATATTTGGAGTGTAGCAGCCTAGTGACTGTAATTGTTGTGGTATGGGTGCTGTTAATTACTGGAGTAAACGGTTGAATCGCGGCCAGGGCCCTTTGTGGTTGCAGAGTGGCGGGCAGCGGCAGAGAGAGACAGAGGGCTGGAAAATTGTTTTTACCATCTGGGGACCGGGTGAGAGAGAAGGGGAAGCAGAAAGGAGAAAGGGGGAACAGCGGCAGACAGAAAGGCCCAATTGGTGGCCAGAGCCTTAGGGTCCGGGGGTCCATATGGAAGGCAACACTTCGCCTTGCGCTTTATTGCACACCTTGCTGTTTTAATCAATGGCAAGCCTGTTCACAGAGCCTAGAGCAGCAGTGGTTGTTTCTCATTGTCTCACTGCTACTTCCACTTTTCCTGCTCCACTACACCCCAACACTTCTCACCAAATCTCTGAAGAGCTGTGCAGCACTCTTTCAGGCCTCTCCGGAAGCCGGAGAAGTGGATGTGCTGCAGTGAAAACGTTTGCGCTATGTGTGAGGTAAAAGCTCCTATTCTGTAATGATGATACGCTCTCGGGCTCCTGCCTGCGCCATTCTAATTTCCCAGAAAAGCAGGGATAAGAATGTAGATGCATGCTGTGTTTGGAGTCGTTTCTTAAAATGGAGGACACCATTCCATCCGAATTCCATTTGAGTGTTGAAAGTAATGGGATTAGGCTACAAAAGGCGCGTTAACGCTGAGATGCTGGGCCGTGTGCTAATAACACCATAAAAGTGCCAGCCAGCAGTGGTCTGACTCCCTCGTAACCCCACCCTGGTTAGAGGCAGCTCTGGTAATCACCCTCCTCAGACCAAGCACCGTGTTGAGGAGTGAGGAATAAGATGTGGGAGGTTGAGTGTTTGATTTTATCACAGGACTCTTGCAGGAACATCAATATTTCATTAAATTAGACCCATTTTGTAAAGAACACATAAAAAAAAAGCTACCTGTTTTAAATGGAAGACCTGCTGTTTTAATTGCACTGCATGGGAAACATCTTAGATAAGTAGTAACAGAACAGCAGTCAGACAGTGCAGTTCTACACTGTATGTCCTGCATCTGATGCTACACACTGACTATAAAGGAGAAATCCATTTGAATGCTAATTCATGTTGTTTGCGATGATCTAAGGAAACTCCATACCAGAGCGTATATTAGGTCACACAGCACTAGAATCCAGAAAACCACAACTGATCAGTTATTTTATGTAGTGGCATGTCCTTAAATCTGTTTTTTTAAAATATATTTTTCAAACTTAACCTCTTTTCTCCAGATGGGGCATAAGGCATCACCTGACTCTGTCTTGTGCTGACTTTATGAGAGATCAAGTAAGGGCCTCTGAACACAGCAGACTGAGATAATAACACATTATTACTGTTTAATGAAAACATGTAGAACTTCCAAACTGTTGTCAATGCACTGTGTATTTCTAGTTTCTAGTTTTACATTTTTTAATCATTATTCCTTTGCATAAGTGAGTACACATAATGTGACACTTCACTAAAACATTTCCACTGTAGCCACAATGGAAAGTCATTTTTGGAAATGTGGAAGTTTGAGACAATGAGGGGAAGTGGATATGCAAAAAACTAATTTCATCACCAAATAACTATTGTAATACTATGGACTGGAGATTTATTAATAACTATTTTTGATACTGTCACAAAGCAGCTTTCAGGTGCAAGTACACGTGAGGTGCTGCGCACTTAAACAGGTTTTTGAGCTGTAAACTAAATTATACAACTGTACTGTGATGAAACGCATCAATGCTGGTGTTAATATTGACATTTATTACCAAATGTATAAAAATATGCATTTCATGGGTCGAAACTGGCTCGACAAGCCATCTACTGTTTCAAATCAGCCCTGAACCTGCGAGGCCAATGCTGACATAGAGTCGACCGGTTGGGACCCGTCTACGTCATGAAATTTATGTTTGTTTTGCGTTGTTTACATATACTGAGAGAGACTGTTCTAGTTGATTTTGAGGGTGGAGTTACACTTTAAACCGTCCTGTGGGTAACTTAGCGATACAAACCAGTATTTTGTTGTGGCACCAGTACAGTATAGACCCCCCAGTACTGAAAACCTTCATCCTATAGGTTACTGTTGATGTTTTGAAGCTTAACAAAGTTCACAGATGAGTTTCAAAACACCAACCTAAGAGAACATTTTTGGGTTTAAAAAATGTTGCCCAAAACAAACTTCATCATCTCGAAAAATGCTGAATAGTTTGTGCTCATACCGTGATTGGCCGGCACAGCTGCATGATGTCATCCAGATGTCTACATGTGGTGCAATAAACAGGGTGCTGAACGGAAACAGGATTCTGCATTATGTCTACTCTCCAGAGGTCAGACTGCAACAGTGTGCGCGGTCTCTCCTCCACGTAAACTGACACTGTTGCTGTTGTTTGGCTCGTTGTATTACAGCCTTTGCCATCACTTGGATTTGTGATTAAATTTAGCAAAGTGCTGCCGATAGCCGAATTGTCCAGCCACTCTCAATTACCGTCTAGGGAGGGTACCTGAGAAAGCTTAACGCAGCAATTAACAACTTAATTAAGTGCCACAGCCATTGTGGCACTTCTGGAGCCATGCAACAAGGGGCGCATTGATTGCAGGGGATTGCCAGTTGGTCCCCAATTGATCGCCCAATTGATTGGCTTGGATAGGCATTCCTCAATGACTGTGAGAGAAGGAGTTGCTGTGTGTTGTGTAAGTGTGGGCGTGTTTTGTCTCAGAGGAAGTAGCCGTCACGCCGCCGTGTGACACACTGATAATGACCTGCCAGACTGGCTGCATGGCCTCTCCCAATCCCCCTGGGTGTGACACACATGTCTGGTGTCAATCACTCACTCATTCTCTGTCTCTCTCTTTCACACACACACAAACAGAGGTGCCAGGACTGCGCTTGAATCCTAAGTAACATCTGCAGTCTATTCATACTAAATACACCTGACAGGGATGCAGTAATAAATACACACACGCACACACAACAGAATACATTGCGAGCACTGGATACGCAGGTACAAACTGCTACTTTAACACTAGAAACACAAATACACTTTCATTTAATATAAATGCATCTTTTTCTTTTTATAACTACAATAATTCCTAATGTGGTGTCTTGATTTTTCTGGTCAGATTATACTGGTATATAATTACAATTAAGTTCCAATTATCTTCAGCTTTTCTAGAAAAAAAAGGTACACACTAGATAGACACATGAAGACAGATCAAATTACATCACACACAAACACACACAGAGAGAGAGAGAGAGAGATCCAGTGCTCCCTGGGGAGCAGTTAGGATGCAGGGCAGGGCTGGATGTAGGAGGAGAGTGAAGTGGTGGTAAGACGTCAAATAAACTGTCATCTCTTATTGTGTCAATGAAGTAATTCCCTTTTAAAGGCTTGACCCTTCACCCTGGAGGAACTCGGCGCATTGGAGGAGCCACGAGGTGATAACAAATGGCTCCACTGAGGGGGGAGGGTGCTACACCGCACTCACCCTGGACCAGTTACACCACTTCACCAGGTAAAGGATGTGTCCAAATCAATTACAAATAGCCCACACTTTCAGAATTGATTGTTTATCTCAGTAGCAGTATGAAAGTTTTATTATCATTTTAATAAATCTACAGATTATTAAATGCAAATACACCAGTTTACCTGATTATTAAAGAATTTTATATAAATGCTTTTTGTTATTCTCTTACTAAACAGCTGCCTTTCAATTGAACTGCATTACACTCCCAGCCTTAGTAGTTCCTCATTTTACCACTAGGGGGTAGTATTATATGGACGGACTTGAAGATAGCTCTCATTGACTTCCTGCCACAGGACTATTCAGGTATGATCAAATATGTTTTTGGCAAATACATTCACAACTTCCCGGATGGTTTGAGCTTCAGGACAGTGTAATGACACTTGATTCTGAGGATTTAAAAATGATGGCTCTGTGTGTGTGTGTGTGTGTGTGTGTGTGTGTGTGTGTGTGTGTGTCAGAGTGCTTGACAGGCTGAGCTCTCCCTGCACCTGCTGTGATTCTGAGGTGGTCAACTTATGACCTGTAATTACATTGGTACTTTGCTCTCACATCTCACCGGAGCAGGTTGGTCTCGGACACTTCAATTACCTCACTTCAACACCTCTGTTGCTCTCACATGCCCAACAAAATCATAATGATTGTCAGGGGAATGGACTGA
Source organism: Maccullochella peelii (assembly GCA_002120245.1). Classification (NCBI taxonomy): domain Eukaryota; kingdom Metazoa; phylum Chordata; class Actinopteri; order Centrarchiformes; family Percichthyidae; genus Maccullochella; species Maccullochella peelii. Next base: position 20,202 of record LKNJ01002823.1, on the reverse strand, counting down.
TTCAAATTTTACTACATGTTCTACTGCAAATTTTGCCAACAGAAAGCCATTACAGAAAAAAACTGAACAACAAAACAACAAAATAGATAAAACCTAATATTTTTCTGGGAAGTGAATCTGATCCTTACAGTATTACAGTATACGAGTTGCATACTTACAGTAAGCTAACTGTACAGCACATGCCATGATCTAAGATGTGAGAAACTCCCCATTCATTAGTGAAGTTTGAGTTTCACCTGACAACGAATTTATCAATTTGGCAGACTTTACGGCCACTCCATATCAATGCAATTTATAAAATGTGGACAGTTAGATGGACTATTCTGCATGTGATGACTTACACAATAAAATAATTCACAAATATATTTTGGAGAGTAAAACTATTCAACTAAGAAGAAACATAATCTATTTTGATCACAAGAGACGCATCCAACCAATAATTGTTCAAATTGTGGACAATTGTGCTTAGTCATTTGCCTAAATATGCTGGAGCATTTGCAAAAATGGTAACAAAGAATAAAAATGCTCTTTCTGTTGTAAAAGGATTTCAAATATTGTTTTGACGCCTTCAACTGTCCTTCGAGAATTGAGCCGAAACAACTGACATAAAAACTGTAATAACAGGCAGGATTTTTTTTTAGGAAGAAAACAAAACCTGAACCCTCATGGAGCCCCACAGACAGGCTTGTAAATTCTTGCACCCATTTCAGTACTTAAACAAGCAACGCTTGAGAAAACAGCACAGCAAGGCCAACAACAATGCCCGACGCATTCTTTGAAAAAGGCCTGCATCAATTTGCATTCAAACTTGTTGTAAAATAGAGAAGAGCAAAAGATCTATGTATTGGGGCAGATTTGAAGGTTGGGTCCAGGTCACATATGTTTGCCCTTGTGTAGCTCTGTCACATTGTGGTGTAACGGAGCCTCAGCTGCAGGATTGCAGTTTTTAATGAAAAAGTGGGGGCCGCCACATCCAGGTAAGACCCCTGGAGGTTGTATTTCCAGGGCTTTGTTATATCCCACAATGAGGCAGTGTGGACACACACTCAGGCACACACACAGACACACACAGATTTAACCAGACAATGATATACCTACAATAGTGGCTGATAACACATGCATGTATTTCCATGTAAAAAGCAAATGTTGGATTTATCTTTGATAATCTGAAAGAATCTCAAACAGGCATTAGATATTAAATGTCTCAAAACTTCAATCAAGTATATGAGGAAACATGAGGTTATTAAATGCAACTTTGGAAATCTTAGTATTTCTGGTAATAATGTAAAACAGACAGCCAGACATTTTGGAGTTCTTTGTGGGCTTGCTGCAGGGTTCAAGGCTTGTTCAGTCATATTTCTATTAGTTCAAATGCCTCCAAATTTTATAATTTTCTTACCCGAATAATGCTAGTCTTTTGTTTTTTTCTCTCATTTGTAACTAGTTTTGTATCAGCAGCAAGTGCCGGCCTTCAATAAAGCTAAGTGTTGATAACAGAGTACCTTCACACTAGATTTTAAAACTGATTTTTGGATTTTATTAGTAATGTGTCAAACAATAAATGGTGCAAAATGAGTTTCCTTATAGAGCTTTTAAAAAGCACCACCCAAATAAACAACACTTTTTAAAATTTTATTTTAGTGGGACATTTGTTTAAGTACGGAGTAACAGAATCGACTAAAATATTCCTCTAAGTGGCACTTAAAACAGTCCACAGCCATTTTTCTTCAGTCTTGTTGTAAAACCTGCCGCTATCTTACTGAGGCACTGGTTGTCCCAAGAGGTAGAACAGAAGCAGCATTTTGTTATCATGCAACACAGACCTGGACCCCGCTGACCACTTTTAAAGTCAAAACTGAAAACGTTCCTATTTTACACTTTCTCCCCTACCCAGTAATGGCTAAAAACATATCTTTTTAACTTAGCTTTTAAATAGCCTTCATTTTATTCATTTTTTAATTGTTTTTAATTTAATTTCAATTTAATCAGAAGGCATCTGATTATGCAGGAGCTGGTTGAAATGGTAGCAGGATATCTAAGGACTGCTACTGTATTATATCATCAGCAGTATCCAGCGGCCACCTTTGAATTTTACCCCCAAACACACCTTCAGAGGGCTCATCAGTTGGCTGTGGTGTGGTTGCACTACACGCCTCACTCTTCACAGACACTATGGCTTCTTGTTAGCCAACAACGTGTCGCCCAATAATTTTCCATCCTACCGTCAATCTCAAAATAGGACAGCTGACCGTCCCGGGTAGAAATTGTTTGCTCAGCATTTCAGAAACCGCACACAGACAGTGACGGGACAGCTGACCCTGGCGGCTTGAAATGACTTAAACTGACTTAAACTTAACTGCTCAGAAATTCCCAAACTGCAAATTTATTGGCAAGTGTAGCAGTTGTGTACTCCCGCTTGCGTTTTATAATGAATGATGTTTATTACCCTGCTGGAAAAACAAACCTGGATGTCATAACAACAGAAAGGTTGTATACCCCTCAGTGGCATGAAGCTCCATTAAAAAAAAATGTAGAGAACAGCTGGTAAGCAAGTTATAATAAGGAGATTTCTCAGAAGGCTACATGAGCTAAGTAACTTACATTGTGGTACAGCTGACAAATGGCTTTACAACGAGTAACATGATAATAATATGATCATATAATTATCTATGACAGTAATTGGAAGTCCCTTTAATATGAAAAACTCGCCCAATATCAAAAGCATCAAAGTTTCAGGCAGACTCCTCAACCTACAGCGGCCCTAAAAGAGTCATATTCTACATTACAAGCAAGACTAACAGCAAAGGAAACATTAAACATCGTAATGGTAAAACATATAGCAGCGACTAAAGTTAAAATTAACAGTGCTATTGGCAAGTTGAATCGTTTCCTCTAAGTTCCACTAAGTAAATTTACTCAATTACTGTACTTACAGTAAGTACAATTATGATACTTACTTTCTGTGAGCATTTATGCTGCTGTATACTTTTACTCCACTACAGTTCAGAGGGAAATATTCAGCTATAGTTGCTAGTTACGTTTCAGATGATGATTTTACATTAAAAATATAATATTTTACAAGACAAATATGATAAGCTTATAAAACACATTGTTAGAGATTAAACCAACCTTTTTGGCTTGTGACCTCTTACAAATAAAACAGTGTGTAGTTGGGGCCCCTTGTCACGTTTCAGATGTCCATGAGTTGTCAGCAGTTCCACCATAGAGACATTTCCCCTTTAAACTTTTCACATCATTTTATTTAAATAACTGTTTGAGGCCCAAAGAGGTAAAATGATTTTTCTTATATTTCACAAAACAAAGCAAAAAATTCATCCAAAGTGCAAAAAATAAAAACAGATTTGTGTGCCAGAATTTTGTTTTTTCTTCTTTCCTGCCGTATTAATCAACTCACGACCCCTCAGTTTTATCTTGTGGCCATTTAGGAGGCCCGATCCCTAGGTTTTGAACCACTGGACTTAACTACCTAACTGTATATAAAGTAGTTAAAACTATCTCCACCTCGACCAGCTACAACAGTAAAGTGTTACTTACACATTGATACATTAGTATTAAAAGTCTGATAATGTCAAATAATATATCAGTCACAGAGATGAAACAAGTACTTTGATACTTTAAGGACATTTTGCTGCTAACTACTTTTGTAGTTTTAGATTTTGAATACAGGACTTTTACTTGTAATGGAGTATTTTTATATTCTTGTATTGGTACGTTAACTTAAGTGAATGATCTGAAAACTGCCCCAGAATGATAAACTAAAGGGACGGCTGACACACGCAGCTTTAAAGAGTCCACTCAGCAGTTCAGAAACCACCATCTGCCAGAAATCATTAAAAATGAATTTTTAAAAGATGATAATTTGCACTGAGATAAGTTTAGATCATTCTATGTGCAAAGCTTAGTCTTCAATGAACAGACAAAACGTTGTTGGCTTTTCCAATTTGGAATTAAGGGATTGGTGTACGTCAGATATTATCATTAAAATGATTTAACCAATCAGCAGTTACAGCTGTCTTGTTCATTTTAAGTATAAATGTGTACAGTACTTATTTCTGAGCAGACTTTCAAGCCTACTTTGTTACAGTTTATGTTGTATTGTATTGTGATATTATTTTATTAGCTTTTAGTATTCCAAATATTTGCTAATAACACAAATAATATACTCAATAAACAATCTTTCCCCATCAAATAATGTCACACATAACTGGTGTTGCTTCTGGCCTATAATGCGGGAGTGTAATGTACTGTTGTACACATGTAAGAACTTTTGATAACTGGCAGATATTACACAAGAGTCTGTGTTTTGCATGCGAAGTGCATTACTTCATGCTGACGATGTAGCTTAAATACACTCTGTTCTGCAGATGCTACAGAGGGAATTGGAGCCATAAAAACGCTGTGCAGCCACTATTGGTTATTGTGAGCAGAAGGTCAGACAATAGGCAGGAGGATAAAGATTTGAGTGTGTTGGCAGTTGGGAGAATCACATCTGACAGGAAGGACCAACACACATCAACCCCACTACAACTTTCCACTGACTCACCACAGTATCAGGTATGTTGTCTGCCATAAATTAGACCAAACGTACGTAGGTGCTAATGGCGGTGGTGCTAATAAGAAACATTTATCCATCCAGGGAGGTCAGAGGTCAGGTTAGTGACAGCGCAGTTTCCTTATAGCTGCTCGGAAGTGTCTCTTTGAACGCTTTTTTGGTAACTGGAAATTAAGCAAATATAGAAGGATGTACAGATTATATGGGGTTTGGGAAACAAATTAATTAAAACACATTACTTTGAATACACTTAACCTTTAAGAATTATTGCCAGATTTTAAAGAATGTGATGATATAAACATTTTATGCTATGATTGTCTTGGCCGAAACGATCACATCATTCAAAAATATCTAAAATAATTGTTTATTCTTAAAATGTAATTTAAAAATACCGGGCCTACGTGACTTATAAAGGACATTTATGTCATAAAACTTCTTTTTTTAAACTCGTTTGATTGTTTAGCATGCTAATGTAGAGCAGGCACTCAGTCATGTATTACACTTGAATAATATACAATTTCTTTGATGTTAAAATTAAATTTTGAAGCTAATAAATAATTAAATATATCCACTGTGATTTTGTGGGTGCAGTGTGTAATGTCACCACACAATATCCAACCATTTAGTAATTCAGCATCATCATGAACACTTGCTGTTGTTGCAATTTTAGTAAAACTTTCATCCACATTTTTTTAAATGTTATTTATTTCTTTCATTATGTTATTCCCTTTTTTTTTATTACTTTCACTGTTCAGTTCACTGTGTCGGGCTATATATGACATGTGAGCACCGACCATGATGAGTTCTTTCACACACCAAAGGTCAGAGGCATCACTTACAGAAAGAGAAGGACCCCCCCCCCCCAAACACTCATTAAGTCATTTACCTCATTCCCTATCAATTATTGACATGCAGTTGTCAGTTAAAAAGGCAGCCAGACTTTCCGTTGATCTGTTTGATGAATATTTCAGCTGACAAACAGGCCACCTGACACTCTGCACCGAAGCAATGTGTGGTTAGAGAGAGGTCGCTCATCTTGACCACAGTCATGCACATATGAATGCACGTGTATATACAGTTACAGTGTTGTTGTTGTTGTTGTTACTATTCGGTTCTAAATGTTTTACTTACTCCTTATTTACACTGATTGCCCCCAGGACCTTTTGTTTTGACTACAACCAACTGAAAATGCATATTTTCAAGCAGGTACAATTATTTACAGTCTGACATGCAAAAAAAGTAAATATGCAAAGTTGGAATGTACATTTACTAGTACTGTACTGTACTTAAGTATCATTTTGAGGTATTTGTACTATTTTTTTTTTCAGAGGGAAATATTGTACTTTTGCTCCACATTACAGTATAGGCACCACTTACTTTGCAGAATTAAAATGAGATCCAAGTCCACCAGCTACAACATTAAAATTATTGAGTGTTATATAATATAACAGTGCTGGGGCAATTCTTGTGAATAAGAAGTACATTTACTTTTTATTCTAATTCTTCTGTACTTTTACTTAAGTAAGAATTTGAATAAGTTTTACTTGTAAAAGGGTATTTTTACACTGTGGTCTTTACAAAACTATTCCTCACTATCATCATAGGTAAAGTAGCTGCAGGCTAGCATGACCTCTTTTAGCATTTTCTTTACAAAACTTTTAAACGTCCGGAATAATGTGCCAAAACTTATTTAGTCACTTATTTATGTACATTAGAATATAAATCAGGAGAAAACAAGGAGGTTCATTAACTAGCCCCTTGGTCTCAACTAGCCCCATTTGTGACCTCAGCACTTCATATGTCACTCTCTGACTCGGTCCCTATGCAATCCATTGTGTAAATGTCAAAATGTTATGTTTTTATGTCATCCAGCAATTAGTCTGTCTGCCCAGATAGATGAAATGTCTGCACGGGGCAAAACTAGTGTTTAAATCCAATATTTCCACATTTCCATTGCACAGCAGACTTAACATACGTTTCAGCGAAGAAGAAGAAGAAGAAGAAGAGCAGAGTGGGACGGCGCTGCCTGTGGAAGTATTAGATTTAAAAGCTGGCTTCTGCCCGGGCAAACAATTTATTATTCCATGCAGAAAGCAGACATCTGTGAGGTCATGAAAACACCTTTGAAGATGCAACCCACTGCTGGAAGAGGTAAATAATATAACATTTTGACTTTTCCCCCGAAGGTTTCCACACTGTGTGACTGAAGTAACGCACAAGTGCGAGCGCTGAAATCACAAACGGTGCTGGGTTTCCAAATCAGTTTTCTTGGAAAAAAGTTGCATCATGGGAATCATCAGTACAGTTGAAACCTACAATTAGGCAATCAGATTCCTGGGGATGAAACTACCAGTTGTGTAATGCATGTTCGTGACTGAAATAAAAATGTTACACGAATAGGAAATAGTTCAAGCAAAGTGAAATATTTTATAGCATTATTTTAAACATTTTGTGTCACGTGAAAAACAAAACCATGTAATCACATCTTGCATTCAATAAAGTCACTTGACCACAGGATGAAAGAAGAGCCAGTAGAGCTCTGTTGAACTGGTGATGTGTTATTTATGTCAGGCTCAGTTCAAAAGCAGCCTCTATGGAGAAGACACACCCCATAAATTTGCCGATGGCCCCTATGAGCAGGTCAGGAAGGCACCAATATTTCCTCTTTATTAGAAACAACAGAAACAACATGCAGCCATAAAGGGGACCTCAGAGGTGAATCTGAAACCCGGGAAAGCATGCTGCTCCGAGAGCTGAGAGGTAGTCACACAATCCATTTCTTCCAACCTGCTTGTCCATATATTGGTGCATTTCCCTCATAACTCTCACACCAGTGACTCACAAACTCTCCATGCTTCATCACAGGTCAACTTGGAGATGAACTTTAAAGGAAGATGTAACAAATGATCGCAGCCTCTCGGGCAATTCATATCTGCTGAAGTGCCATAACCCTCTACATATCCTGACCTCAATTTGGAGTCTGCGTGTTGAAGGCCCATCTGACGGAGATGGTATCGATCTGAGCAGGGACTCTGGCAGCATCAATAAACAACAGGCTTCAGGCTTCAAGGCTGAGGAGACACATCTCTATTTCAGCCGGAGGGTTCGCATCTGGATACCTGAGTTGGGACGTGGCCCTGGACAGATGGTGGGACGAGTTTTTTCTTGCTGAACTCACAGCAGGTCCAGCCCCTTTGTGAGACCAAAGCCAGTGATATCTTCCCTACTGTTGGTTCTATCGAGGTAAATAAGGCCTTAAACCACAAGCTCACACATTTTTACTTTGAATAATTACCATTAATGTTAAGGGACATTGTAAATAGAAAGCTACCAAGTAACAGCCAATACCTGCGAGAACTATCAATGCTTAATCAGCAGACAAATAGTATTTCAAGATCTTCTATATCAGCATTACAGTGAAGGAATACAGTGCTGACTTTGGCTCATTAATCAATAAACACAATAAGCCAGCCAATACATTTGACATAGACTAATGAAATAATAATCATCAGAGGAGGAGGAAGGGGAAGAAGAAGCAAACACAGGCTGCATTTGGACACTTAGTTACACACAATAAACAGCCATAAATGAAAATAAAACTATAGTAAATAAGTAATGGGCAATCTTGCCCGACAATTTTGTTGCTGTCTTGTTTACTTGCTTCCCCTCTTTGCTGAGAAAGTTAAATAAGTGTGCCTCATATATTTAGAGTCAAACTGAGCTCAGTTGGCGCTAAGCAGCTTGTCAATAGCAAGAAAAGAGGTACGGGGCAAGAGAGGAGGTCTGATAAAATGGCTTTTAATTACCAGACAGTGAATGCTGGCCTTCCTTTTCCACTTTCTCCTCCCAGCTAAGTCAGGGGTTTGATTTCTGATAATGTGGATTGCTGACTGGGCTTCATCCTAGTTGCCCCTAAAGCAGAAGGACCTAACGTCAAGTCCCGGGAGAGTATGTTTGACAAAGTGCCATATAGATCCTCTGCTTTTCATCAGAGACCAGTGCTGGTGGAGGCATTAATCAGAAAGCTTGATAGCCCGGCTTTGTTTTCCCCCTTTACTCTCCTGTAACAATTAGGCAGAGTAATAATTTCAGGCATGACATGGAAATCAGTGGGTCTTTAACCCAGCTGTTGTTACACATGTAAGAGATTGGATAAGTTCAGAGCAGGTTGATGCAATGAACTTCTAACCTCTCTGTGTTTGTACAGTGTGTGTCTACTCCACTACATTTCAGAGGGAAATACTGTACTTTTTATTTCATTTATGTGACAACTAGTTACTTTGCAGGTTAAGATTTAACACATGATGCAAATGAAATACGATGCACTTTATAACTTAAACAACCCAACAGAATATGAAGTAGTTAAAACTAGGCTACACTTGTCGACAAGCTGCAAAATTAAAAAGCTGCTTACAGGTTAATGCATCAATAAAAATAATCCAGTTGTATAATATAGTAATAAAACCTCTGAATGGGGTGATTCTGCATCCCCTACTTTTAATATACTTTAGTATATTTTGCTGATAACACTTCTGTACTGTACTTTTACGAAAGTAACATTTTGAATGCATGACTTTTTCTTGTCATGGAATATTTGTACACTGTAGTATCACTACTTATACTTACGTAAAGCATCAGAGGAGACATGTACAGTATTTTACCTTTCCCCTTTGAATGCTTCCATTACCTTTTAAACACGATGGCAACAACTTCAAGTTCAGCCTTAGGCCAACCAGAGGTGGAGACAGCCAGTGAAACCCAACCTACCGCAATGGCTGGCACAGCGCACGTCTCATTGATATTGTTTTCAGGTGCCACATGTCCAGCCAGATCTGACCCATGCAGGAGACAGAACAAACTTTAACATCACACAGAATCCCGGTCAACAGACTTGGGTATCAGCTCTGTGAGCACAAGGCTGTAAATCAACAGAGAAAGAGACTTCTTTTGCCGAGGGATCGATGTCTTGTTCTTGGAACTGCAATCAGAGCTCTTTGGTGAGCAGGCAGAGAGACTGATGCGGCTCCTCAATCAGAAGGCCATAATCAACAACGGTTTTAAGTGTCCCTTTGTTTTACATTCAATTTTACACTAATGACTCATGCCCAGTGGAACCCAGTGGAAGAGGGAAAAACCTCTTTGAATACTTGAAAAGCCGTGGTCATGAGGGCACATACTACTCTGTACACTTTCTACTTTTTAAAGAGTTTCACTTAAGTGGATTGTCAATACAGATGAGGAGCCTTGTCAGTTTTTCATCTCTAAAACTGTGTGTTTCTGTGAACGTGAGGACCATTCCGACAATATCCAAATATTGATTGAACATTTACAATAGTGATCTAAGGTCAATTCTAAAAAGGAATATTTACCCTTTAGATACCCACCCATTATACCCTGAGAAAGCTATTGTGCACTCTCTTATCAAACTTGATCTCACATCAACAGCAAAAGCAGTTCAAGGCGGCAACAGTCTCTTTTGATGGAGAGCGCAATAATTCCGGTTCAGTATAAAAGGCTGTCACCCAGTGTTGCCCTGATGCACTTCTCTTTACAAAGTTTTCTAGTCCAAGGCACATTTATAACAAGGATGACATCTTGGTTTTGTCAGGAGAGAATAATCAATGACAAACACACAAAAATATTTTGAATCACATTATTCGCAATCCAGCATTCACAATATATTCACATTTCAATAAGTTAAATAAAACACTAGAAAACGTTTTAAATTAAGTTGGTTATTTAATTTTATAGCATGTTGGTTATTGGTCAAACAAAGTCATGCATAACAAAAAGTGCCATCTCTTAGAAATGCAATTCAAATCCTCCTGGCATGATTGGAAACCTTGGTTATTTATCCTTTTGTAGGGAAAGCAGAAGCACATGTGCTTTAATATATTATGGGAACAGAGTAGGGATTTCTGGAACAACTTCACCTACTTCCAAGGTGCATGTGGAAGGAAAAAAGTCTGAAGAAGTCAAAAACTCCAGCAACACTTGTAGTATGAAGTATAACTTTATTGCTGGGCCTTGACTTCAGTCATCCACTGTGTGACAATAAAGAGTAGTTTTAAAGAGTAAATTTGAATAGCCTAGATTTGCTGCATGCATTTTATATTTTTTGCTGCACACTCAGTATTTGTTATACCTACTGTATGTCAGGCCACTGACGTGACAGTAATTAATGTTTAAATGTCTAAGTCATGTTTTGAGTGGATACAGGGATGGAGGTCTTTTATTTTGAAATTTCCCTGAGCGGATGTTGATTCGGAAACGCTTTTGGAGCAGTTGTGGTTTCCTCAAAACTAGCTTCATGGCTAAATATAGCTGATAACACAGTGTAAAACTTTGCCCTAGAGGGCGGGCGAACACAAATTCACAGTTAAAGCTGAACCTTTTATCCGGTTATGACTTGACTTCTTTGTCGGCAGTGACTGAGCTCAACGGTTAACGTTTTTAAATCTCCGCATCACCTAACACAAGTGTCTGGACTGGGCAGGATGCTAGCATACCACTGCAGGAAATTAGCTCGTTAGCTTAGACAGCCAGCCAAGTGTTATTATGAGGCTTAATCTTTCCTCTTTATGCTCATACTCGATTTAAATAACCTCTGCGCAATGGACACCGAGGGAATAGTGATCCGTATTAAAACGCCGTCAGGGGACATGGACTCGTCCGTCGACTGTCCATCTCTTCTGAACTTCAATGACTTGCTGGTGAGTCTTCAAAATGCTAGAGAGCTAACTACCTGTCACTGTTGACTCCACTTCATGTTAGCAGTTCTCACTTAAACACAGCTGTACAGTGAAACGACATATAAGTTACATATAGTATGAATTTGACAGTTTCGGTTTCTGACTGAACGTGTCTGAGCCCAACTAATGTACATTAAAACAATTCAGTTTTTCAACTCATCCCACCTCACATATTATTAGGTCTGTCTCACTTCCTTAATCGTAACAAGCTCTCTCCATCTGTCTACAGTTTTAAACTCTCTACTTTATGACTGTCCCTGTTATAATTCACTCTGCCAAACATTTCAGGTCGCAATCAGAGATGTCATGCCTGAAGCCACTGTCACGGCCTTTGAATGTAAGTGTCTGTTTCACACTTGTATTGCTTTAATGCTGAAACAGGGACTCCACGACCTTTAAGTTCAAGTTGTTGACAACTTGGAGAATGACAAGGTCTATAATACATCACAGTACTTTTTCAAGTCCAAGTTCACAGTACTGTGAACCTTCTGAGTGACCTATACTGTGTTTCCCGTTGGGTTGCGCAGCAAAACCTCAGTCCAATTTACTAAGTTAATATCAATAGTCAAAATACTGTTACTGACAAACTCCCCGAACTACTGTATGGGGGCCCTTTAATTATCATTCCCATAAGTTTTGCACTTAATTAAGGTATTGTGTCTTTAGATGCACTGTATGTGGACAGGGTAGGAAAAAGCAAGTGCATCCTGCTCATCCATGCATATCAATTTAAATATGATGTATCCTAAAAACAAGAGGAAACTGTTCATTTTGTTCTCTTGTCCTTTTATTCTGCTGAAAATGTACTACTATATATATATATATATATATATATACACACACACACAATATTCTGTGAAATTTTGACAGATAAAATAGTTTTTAAGCAGAATTAATTATTATAGTGATGCTTATGGTGAGTCTTAGTAATTGTTATGAAAACAAGTTGGTGGATTAAACAGGTGAGTATAAAGTAGTTTGTGCTTAGCTTTTGGATTATTATTTATGAAATGCTGACAAAAGTTATCTTCTTTTGTCATTTATAGGCAGAAATATGAACAGTAAAACATTGCTTATTAAAAAAGTATTAGTGCCTTTCTTTGTGCAGCACACACGCAGTGTTGATTATGTTACTTAAAAACTGTAAAAAGTCATCACAGTTATTGGCAAATTAATGTTATTATTAATATTATTATTCTCTTTTGAAAATACATAAACTATCTTATCCCAAAGTTTGCATTTATTTTGCAACTGTATTGTGGCTTTTCTCTCATTTTGTTCCTCAAAATGATGTGTACAGTTTCAAAAGTAATGACTTAAGATGACTTTGCTTTGAAGGTTTTCATAATATGAAATTAGTTGCAAAAGCTTTATTAATAGCTCACCTTTAAAGTATTGCTCATTGATATAATACTAAATTCAGTTTAATTTTATATTTACCCCTAAATCAACCCAGTTATATATCAAAAATGTGTTTTACTTTGAGTGTTGCCTCTGGTGTTGATAGCATGTTTATTATTTTATTTTAAAAGTTTTACAATCCAAATTTTAAGATGCTTCTGGGTTTTTTTAGATGAAGATGAAGTGGGAGACAGAATCACTGTAAGAAGTGATGAAGAACTCAAAGCCATGTTGTCATATGTGAGTATATAAATGAACAAATTAATTTGTATTTTTTTCATCATGTCACACATCCATCCAACTTTGGTTTTGATTTGCATAACAGGATTGAATTGAGGTTTTTTTTTGTGTGCAGCTGTTCCAATCCAAATCAAGGGTCTAAGAATATAGAGTGTTGTATGTTGTACAGATTGTAAAGCCCTCTGAGGCCAATTTGTAATTTTGGGGTATACAAATAAAATAAACTTTACCAGACATTGTTTTAAATGTCCTGTATTTTTGAGGACTTTGTGCAGCACAATGAAAGAGCCACTCACTTCCCTTTTCATTGGGCAAACATCTTAGAGACAGACATCTCAGAACCATGACACATAAAACTCAAACTGTCAGCTTGAGTGTTTACCCTTCTAGCTGGCATAAAAACTGATTAAGGCATAAACAAACAAACCACTTAGAGAACAGTTTGAAGAACTTGTAACATTACATATGTTTTTGCTGCAGTAGCTAATCTAAAAGATTCCAGGATCCCTTCCATGGTCACCAAAACCTTATTTAGTGGTGTTTCTTCAAAATGACCCCCTCAGGGCTGTCAGATATCAGATACTGTAGAATTTGTGCAGTTAAGAAAGCACTCACTATAATGTAGTGTAGGAGGGACATTTGGTCTGCTGATGACAAGACTAATTTTGACTTCTTGCTTCCACCTCTACACTGACATTGTAGTTATCTGCAACTCAGCAACAACATCAGTTGTATTTAACCTAAGGTAAAAACCAGCTTATTGGTAGTTTTCAGCCACACACACACAAACACATACACACACACACTTCCACTACCCATTCAGCTCCCCCACCTAGTGCTGTGCATTTTCATATTCCACCATACTTACTGTTCATGCCACGGACAGTAAGAGTAATGGCTTGTAATGGGTTTCTCTACGAGGTACACTGAAAGCTAAATGAACTGTCAATTTTTATTATTTATTATTCAGTACTTAAAGTTTTGCCTCATTAAAGAGCGGCCCCCCTGGGCTGCAGAATTGTTCAAAATCTACTTTCATCTGTGGATGTCTTTTACCCCCCATCAGCTCACAATGATGCTGCTAGAGCCACAGGCACAATTTACACTCCTTGTTTTTTGTCCATTTTTATCATGCATTCACTTGTGGTTGCTTTTTAATCATTAAGTAGCATAGGGTAGCAGGGTGATTAAGCAAAAAGAGACAGCTGTTGTGCCAATGAGTATTGTGAAACAGGGATGGGAGTTAGTATTGACCTCAGCCTGCTTTACTATTCACAAATCCAGCTGACATGTTTTGAGGTTCTTTTTTTTTTTTGTTTTTTTTTTTTGCGATTTTGCCTTGCTGTGCTGTGTGTCCTGTTTGAATGGGAGTAGCTTTCGAGAAAGTCACAGTATTGATGAACCAATAAGGTTTCAGGAATTTCTTTTCCGGGGTGTTGTGGTATTACCACAATTGTTTTGTGTATTGCATGCTAAAATTGCATCTTAATATTCATTTAACAACCTAATATGGTAAAGTAAAATTATGCTTCTACAGTCAAGTCAGTTTTATTTATATAGCCCAATATCACAAATCACAATTTGTCTCAAGGTGCTTTACAATCTGTACAGCATACCACACCCTCTGTCCTTAGACCCTTGATTCAAATGAGGAAAAACTCCCCAAAAACCGTTTAAAAGGGAAAAATTGGAAGAAATCTCAGGAAGAGCAACTTGAACTTGATCTTTATCACATTAATCAGTACCTATATACAGTATGTACATTTATTTGGCAGAACAGACTACAATAAACATAGAATATTATTTCATTTTGCAATGCATAATGGCAGCTTATTGTTCCAACACTTGTTCGTTCTTTATTCAGATGAAGTGACATGTCTTGTGACGGCATTTTATTTTATGACCCTGACCTGCCCCTCACTCCACCTAGAACAAATATTTAGTATCCGCGACACTGCACTGCTTCGTCCACAGATTTCAAAAGCCATTTGTACAATGAATTTTTGGCAAACAAATTCAGGAACCCCCATCGTAATGGCTTTCTTCTACTCCTCGTGGGACAGCCAAGTGTACAAAAAGCTGCTGATCACCTGGAAAATACTGGGCTCACTAAAATATCATTTACAGTAGCCAAGTATTTTAGATGTCTTATGCAAGGGTTATGCATTTCAGCAGTCATTTGCATTTGTATTATTCAGAGGAGTTTTTTCTTGTTGTGGTTGTTTGCTGTGGTTGCCATTTGGCCTCCGTAGAGACCCCAGTGGATTTCTGCCTCAGTGTTGTTAATTCCAGGTGAGCAGACAGCCATTATGTGAAATTAATAGGAATTAAGAGAAACCAGCATGTTAGGTGAAAGGTGGCATAATTCATTAGTCTCTCATGGTTGCCTCGTGTGTGCATGTGTTTCTGTGTGTCTAGATGTTTGTGATTGAATTTATAACCAGACTTTTAAATATGCTGTCACTACACAGTGTTTTCTTCTTATTCAAGATCTCTGCTTTAACATTGCCTAGCGAAAAATTCATGCTCCTTGTTGCTGAGCAAAATTAATGCTCAAATTCAGCACTTAATTAACATCAGTCTGTAGAGGGCATTTATTGTGAAAAGTATCCCCCATCACTGAGAACATTGATTGCTACATGCTCCTGTGAGACTCACTAGTCTTGCAGGCATCTCTAATCATTGTTCGACACCTTGAAAGACAGACGCCCCTGTTCAAAGTTAAAGACTGGCCTGTGTCAGGTGCTAAAAAAAACATGTGACCTCATCCGTTCCTTGTTCAGCTCCCCCTGGAGGTAGTGGCTCTAATTCCACCATTCTTACTCCCATTTCCCCTTAGTCTGCTAATGATGATGAGACCCACTCTCCACTCTCGCTCTCTGACTTGTCCCTTAAGGCTGAGCGATGGTATTTGGGACCGGACACTGTTTAGTTATTGGCCAACAATGGAGAATGTCTTTTAATAACACACCTACTACAGATTAGGTGGTAATTGCAGCCTTAATCAATAAGCTATCTGAGCGGAAAATTAAAGGTACGTGAAGCCCGACCCCCGCATACACAACATGTTTTTTGGTATTAGGCCCATTGTTCAGATGTGGCCTAGTGAGAACGCTGGAGGGCGAAAGCAGAGGCCTAGGAGCGAGAAGGGATCTGACAGTGATAAATAGGCCTTTTAATAACAGCTGTGCCACTTGGGTAGCCATTCTGATCCAGTCCCATCGTCCTCCCTCTCTCCCTCCCCCACAATGAGAGAGCAAATTTACATATCGCTGTGATGACTTGGTAGTTCATACTGGATTGTAAATGAAACACAATGAACACATGTACGTGTGGACTACATAATGACATACATCTTCTAAAGTATCTAACAGCATCTTCGGTAAGGTCTTCCTGTTAATTTGTGTCAGTTTGAACAGCCTCAGAAAGGAGGGGACATAAACACAACACACATACACAACACACATACACACACAGACACTCTCTCACACACACACACACATGCTCACAGTTTAACAGATGGTTTGGTTAACTGAAACATCAATTATTGCATTGCTTTGGCAAGCGTCTGAGAGGCTCCAGAGTGTGTGTGCACGTGTTAGTCCTGTAGGATATGAGTGTTTGGTGAGCTGTTGACCTGGAGGAGAAAAGGGTTAATGCTACACTCCTTCAGAACAAGCCCACAGGGCATTGGTCCTCATCGGCAACAGATTTCAGCACAGCATGCTCACATTTTTGGGAACACTGTGGATTAATTCTGATGTCATTTAAATAAACAATTTTGTGTGTGTAATATTCTAAAATTTGTCAGTGTAGTGCAAGGCTTTTCTTCATTTGTTTTATGTAGTTAAGTTGGATTGTGTTTTTTATTCTGTTAACATTCTTGTAGATTTTAAGTCATTCTTTATTTATGAAACCGCATTGATGTCTTTCCTAAGTATATTTAAGTTCCACTATGTGTAATAATCATCTTTTCCCCTTTAGTACTTCAACACAATGAATGAACAACGCATGAATGGACTGCTGCCGGACCCTCTACAGATTTTTCCACGAGGTACGGAGTGACATGTTACAGTTTATCATGGATTGGTAATGCTGAAAGGCACAATACATCTTTGTAATTAATGTGTTGACAACTCAGCATAAGCAAAATTTAAGTCTATAAAAATTTTCACACTTCACAAAATTTCACAAATTTAGATTGAAATTTGGTTATATCACTTGTGCTGTGTTTGAACAATAAGAAAATTGGAGCATATGGTGGCTAGAGGTAACAATGCAGCCTCTGGACAACATTCAAATTCAGTGGCTCATTCTGTTATTTTGTTGACAGTCATTTATAAATCTATTTCTTTTGCTCCAAGGACATTGAAACGGCAAGCTTGTGTTCAGGCTAAGCCTTGCCCAGATCTCTGGCATTGTTTAGTTTCTTCTTGAACTGGTTTTCACTATGGGTACTTATACAATACATACCTTTTTTTATATCTTAAAATAGTTTTCTCACAGCTCAAAGTCAAACATAATCGCTAAAGGGCCCCAAGGGCAAAGTAACGAAACATTTTATTGTCTCTCTCTCTCTTTTACTCTGTATCTGGCTCTCTCTTTCTGTTCTCTAGTTTTTCTTTATTTCTTTTTTCTCTCTCTCTCTCTCTTTCTCTTTCTCTAAACTCTGTGATTCTGTTTTTCCTTCATACCGACCACCAGCTGTCTCAAGAGCCCAACATCTCAATCACTCTCTTGTCTACAACTAATTTCAGAGTAGCCCTCGTTTCATTTCATCTTTTTTTTTCTCTTTATAAAGAACTGATTCCTTTTCAGCACATTTGTAAATGGCCCAGTGATGTGTTCTACAATCTAGTCAATTACTGTTTCAGCCGGCAAGACTCCAGGGATCCGGAACATACATGGCCTGAAGGTACCTATCTCAATAATTGTTTCAGCTGCCTTACACAGAGAACGAGGGGAGGGGAGGCAGGGAAGTTGAGGCAAATGGATTGGTAACGCTGTGTTCCACTTATTGAAATGTCAATTGAAGTCAAGGCTCTCCTTTCTTTCACTCATTTTCTTGCTCCCTCGTCTATGTTTATGTATGGGGGTGGCTGGCTGTGGCTTCAGCGGGGCTTGTGTCTCTCCTTTACTTTCTCCTCATATTCTTGTTTCTTATGCTGCGATAGTCATTAAAGAGCAAGGTATTATGCTGAAACCTTGATCCCCCTCCAGAGTATTATGATCGTCTCATTCCATATCAGAGGAAGAACATCAGCGTCAGTTAGAGCAAAAACTAAGTCAATAAGAAGATGTCAATTGTTCAACCATGAAATTGTCATTACAAGCACCCCTCTGCCATTTACAAATGGCCTTCCACAGACCTTCCCATTTTATGTTAGGCATATGTTACTTTTGAAACTCATTGCTAATTACCATGGGTTAAATGACTTGACACCTCCTCCATCTCTCCAGATGATCCATATTGTATCTATCTCCACTTCAATAATAAAATTACCCTCGCAATACTGAAAGTGCTTTATTTAATGTATCCTCTGAGGAGCTTTGGTAACAACTACTGAACTGTGTCAGTTTTTTTTTTAAGGTCAAGGGTCTGTTTTGAGAAGATGATGTTTCCCAAAAACCTTTAGTCCTATGGTAATCTTCCTTCTTTTCGACTGTTTTAATATAAAAGTAATTGACTGAGGGGAGTCTTGTGCACTGTTTAAATTAGGTCTTCCTGGGCACTAATTAAAGAGAGAATCCCTGTGCTTTAGTGGACCCAACACACTGGCCTTTTGACCTCAATTAAATGAGTTATTTTTAGTATCCCCTTCACAGGGTCTTGTCTCTTCTTTTGTGTACGATATCTGGGTTGAGTACTGAGGTCTTTGGAGTAAACATAGATGCAGATGAATAGATGTAAAGAACAATGTCCCTAGTGAGACATGACATTTTTAATGTCTTAACTTTATTTTCCTCCAGCCGTTGCCTAAATCTGTCTCATTTCCTCTAGTGTTGTACTTTCATGCAGATATATTTTTTTCTCTCCTCTCCTCCTTTTTTCCTTCTGCTGTGTGTCATCCTTCCTCTACGTGGACACGTCTTTCTTTCTTTTTTGCCTGCCTCCCTTCTCTCCTACGAAAGCCAATTAACCTTCAGGCTGAACTGAGAGCTTGTGTTTTGTTCTTGTTCATTAGGGGGTCTGGCCATATGTCTGTCTGTCTGCCTGTCTTTTGGCCTTGACCGCTAAGTGTGTGTCTGCATGCGTGCGTGCTTGTGTGTGTGTGCGCACGTCCTTTCACATTTGTGTGTATGTGTTTGCACACCTTCAGGTTAATACAAGACCTAACCCAGCCAATGACTGCACTCATGCTGTCCCAGACTCCATGGCCAACAACAGGTGAGTTTGCTGGGGCATGAGGAGCATGTTACACTACCTGGAATAAACTTTAGTTGATTCATAGATGAGTAAAAAGATGTCTGTAATACTTATGTCAGTGCAACTGTGCTATGTTCCTTCCTCCAGCTTAAAAAAATCATCTGCTGAGCTGAAGAGGATCTTGACAAATGGGCAGGTGAGCCTGTGTTTTGGATTTAAGTAGAATTTGACCGCTGTTATCTCACTGCTCCTGCTTTCACACCTAGTTTCTACTGACAAGAGCACGGTCTCACTAGTGGTTGGCTCCTCTATTGATTTTCTGTGAGACCAACTGTGGGCATGTTATACAGTGTGTATTTTGTTATTGTCTCTTCACTGTGCCTCACTGGGAGGATCAAGCCTGCTACAGTCATGTCTCTCTCTCTTTTATAAATACACATTCTCTCTCTCCATACACACACACACACACACACACACACACACACACACACAGACACAGTGGCTAGCGTGTCAGGGAAGACAATTAAGCCAGTGGCCTCTCAGGTTTCTGCTGTAACACAGTGAACTAATAGAGCTGTTCTCTCCATTCTTACCCATCCCTTCATCCATCTCTCTTTACCTCCCTACTCTCACCCTGTTAACAAATCAAGTGAGGTGAATTGGGGGGAAGTGTGTGTGTGTGTGTTCGTGTTCATGCTTACATGTATGTTGTGATGCCTGCCTCTTTCTGTCTGTACAAAATTAGTCCCACATTAATATCATATCAGCTACAGCACAAATGCACCTCTATCCACACAAACTGGCTAATTGACAGGGCACTGTTAGCCTGCAACCTCATTGAGTGCCCCACACACACACACACACACACA